>JAODKL010000039.1:3225581-3235765 GCA_026780765.1 Petrocephalus schoutedeni | reverse complement strand
TCAGTTCATATATTTTACTTTGTTATATATTGTTCTATTTCATTTTATATAGTTCTATATAGAATTACTTATATTCAGATATAAATCATCTGTCTGGTCAAAGTTGAAGTACAAATCGTACAAGTTTTTACCCGCGTCTGACGTTAATGGCCTACTGCCATACAGGGAAGTAAGTTATGCACGGCTGTCAAAAGGATGACTACAAACCCTGCAGTCGCCCAGAAAATGCAGAAATGCAGCTTCATTTAACTCTTTACATGCTACGCCTTTTCCTTTCAGTCTGCCATACTATTGGATTTTATAGAGATGTTTTTCTTTTTCAGATTATTATTATTGGATTCCTTTCCTTTCAAGCTGGCTATACGTACTGAGAACTTATGATGTCAAGTGTCTCTGCCAATGTGACGTGCAAGAAAGGGTACGTAGCGCTCCTCGCAATAAATTCATCACTAGTCTGACGACTAGTCCGGCTAATGTTACGTCCATTAATTTAGTCGTATCCCTATCTCAGCAATATCAAATAGAGTTATAGGGTCAAACGGAGGGCGTTGCTGTTGGCTTGATTTTCATGTAAACTACTAGTGTTACTTAAAGGTCATGGATAATAGTGCAAAGAAGGTCACACATGACACACCACTGTCTTAGTCACAGATTATAAACACATATGTACTGGCTAAAACTACGGTTTCCATTTGTGGTGGCAAGAGAACTTTCCTGTGTCATTGAGCACAGCCTCCTTGTTAAACCGTATGACTGTAGCCGTCTAAGACTGGCGTCATAAACAGGTGTCCCCGGTTTTTTAAAAGCTCAGCCGCCAGCCTCCTTCCCTCCCTCCCCCGCCCGCCCGCTCGTCCTCGCCGCCGCCGCCGCATCCAGACGCACCCGCCAGAGCGTAAGTGGAAAACCATACGGCTGCGGGGGACTGTCGGGGAAAAACCGGGCGCACGTTCGTCCTCTGGCAGAACTGGCGTCTGCCGAATGCGGTGACTCGCTCAGACTGGCCTCGTCCATCCTTCGGGGGGCTAAAGCCCAGCCACCCTGGATGAGAGCTCGGGTGGCGGGGGGGGGGGTACTTACCAGTCATTGGTGTCCCTGGACCTCCCATATTCTGGTAAAGTCCCATGCGTTTGAAGATACCCCTGTTATAACTTTTGGTATGTTGGAGTTAGGCACACAACCCAAGTGAGGATCTGTTGGGAAAGAAGATTGCATTTTATGTGGTTGTTATTGGATTGTGCCTGTGAGGTTTATTGCCTGTCAGTCACCACGCGGCTCAACCATTAATTGAAGACATGAAAACACTCGTGAAGCCCAAAAGGAATGCACTGCCTGATATTGGGGATACTACAACGTTTTGATAGTAGCCTCTTTGGTGCAAGCTGCCACTAGGTCTCCATGACTGCAATTGAGGACAAGAACATGCCCAGTTTTGAATATGCCTCATGCTCCAGATTCACCTTAAGAGGGAAATCTTAAATCCAGCATATTACACGGAACCTGGCTCAGCTGTTTGATACAATCTCCTGGGATAACTAATTGGATGTGGAGAAAAAAACTGTACCCACTGCAGCCAGGGCACCGTTCTAGAGAATTCACATGATGTAATCAGTGGGTGTCTTCAGCCAGCAGGATCTGTATCTGCCCTGCTTTTTCCTTCACAGAATCCTTAGCTTGCGCATTGCCTACCGCAGGTTTGCGATAACCGAAGAGCCAGGTCAGGGAAATGGGTCAGAACTGTCACAGTTGCAAGAAAAGAAAAGAGGGCTTGTGATGAGGGTGTTAAAAACAAAGATGCAAAGCTGAGAGCTCCAGTGAAGATGGAGAGTGCTCTGCCGTGATAAGGTTCCCGGGAAGGGCTGTGGCCACCCGCATTCCTGGCAGGGAGCGGGGCCTTTCTCACAGCCGGAGGACGGGCCTTGGCGGCTCACCACTGAGGATGCAGTTAGCGACGACAGCCTCGGGTCATGCTTCAGCCAGTTTAATCCAAGTGTACTTGTGCTATTTTGATACTCGTCTGGTGCTCTTCCTGCACGGTGGCTCTTAACCTTGTTCCTACTGGGCCACAGTGTATAGAGCTGTAATGCTCTTTAAACTGTTCAGAGCATAAGAGCTGTCAAGGAAGAACTGTAATGGTTTAACTGGCATTGAGGTATTAGTTCAGTCGGTTAAACCTGCACCTGCATAGATTGCAGCCTACCGTGGATAGAAATTTGTCTGTCCTAGTGGTGGGTGTCGACCAGTCATGCTGGTTGGGGTGCCAGGAGATAGGCCAGACAGGGTGGTGGTGTTGTGGGGGGGGGGGGTGAAGATAGGAATGCAACTACTGAATAGAAACTGGGGTGGGGGGCACAGTGCAATTCAACCGCAGGCAGCCTAACCCCACAAAGTATTTCAAGTTAATTAAAAAATACCTACTGCAGAACTTTTCCCTCATTTCAGTTGCAATGGCAAATTTCATTCAGACATAACATCATAAGGGGTGACACTCAGATTTGTGTAATTTTTGAAAAAGAAACATATTTCAGAAGCTGCTAACATGCAAGGAAATGTACCCGGATCTGGCGTATCGCCCCTCTAGCAGGAGGGAAGAGGCTCTTGTGTGCCCTGTGCACAGGATTACTGTATAGCGGAGACACAGAATTAAAACGAGCAGGAAGTTACTGCTGTAAAAATCGACATAAGCGAGTGAAAAGTACAGTGGAAAAACCACGAGCTCTGGACACACAGTTTCACAGCCGGGATTGGGAGCCTATAAACCCATGAGGCACACTGACAGCACAGGTCTCAGCTCGACCTCGAGGGTGTTCCATCTACGGTGCCATTACCCATGATCGATACCAGCAGGCTTCCCAAAATAAGGCACGGAAAGGCAACCAGTCCATGACTCAAGCCTTCACCCACACCTCCAAGTCTTGGTCATAAGGGGTGTAGGCTGGCTTTTCATGACCACGCCCAACAATCAGGATGTCAGCCTCTGGGCGTTGATCTTTCAGTTTATGCCCACGCTTCCAAGCCCACCCGGCTAATCTGATTTCCCACGACGGCTCTCCGAAGAATCTGCAAGGGGCCACCTCAAGACTGTGGTGCGGAATGTGCTAATCTCCTGTGAGAGTCAGTTGAGGGAATCGGCAGTACCAGGCAATCAGAATCGCGTGGGCTCAGACTGAAGAGGATGTCACATGGCCAGTCGCCTTGTGGTGACTCTGGGGGAGAGGGCGTTGCTCAATAATTCATCTACAGGGAGGGGAACCTCGAGACCGAGTGAAAATGGGATCACATCTATGTTAATACATTCTGCTGTGTACCCTCCAACTAATAAATTTCCCCAAGTGATTAGAGTATGAGGTGGAGTGGGAGAGAGCATATTCTCCATACAGGCTTAGTAACAGCTTGATGCCAGTGACTGGCCAGCAGATTCCCTGCTGAGGTTTATGCCGTTCCGGGCCTTTATCTGTTAAGCCAATAAAACGCACTTGAATGTGGCACCCGTTCGATATGTTAAAATGAAATAAAAGCTTAATTAAATGCTGCTGGCATGACTGCAGACAGTTATGCGTGACCAAGGCCAAGAATGTAAGCAGACTTAGAACAGAGAAATCGAGTATTATAAAAAAGCTAAATAAAGGTGTATTTAATGGGATGTGTGATATCCATTATTACTATGAGAAGTGAAATCTGTTTGTGACACTCTAGCAGGAATGGAAAGTCACTGTCTTCCCTATGTGTTGATATTTTACTCTGGGCATCCTGTCCAAGCATATGAAATAAAAATTTTCAGATTCTTTAATTGCTGATTTTCGAAAATCCTAACTCTGTTTTAAAGGATGGTTCAGTTTACTGGCCAAAGGGAAGTGGAACCTGGTCACTGTTTTTAGAAAACTGCCCAGCTTGCAAAACTATCCTGGTCAATCAGCAGTAGCTCAGGCACGTGTAACAGCATCCCCTAGTGGCGGAAACAGGGGATTGCCTCTGTAGCTCAGGCATGTGTAACAGCATCCCCTAGTGGCAGAAACAGGGGATTGCCTCTGTTTGTTTTTTTCCACGGATGCTTTGCTTACAGTGAGCGTCAGCCGTTAATGTTTAAGTGGAATATGATTTAGTGGCCTGCGAATATAATGTTGGCCGGGGTTTTTTCTCCATATTTGAGAATTTTTGGCTCCTCCTCTCTGCTCTCGTTTCCTTTTCCTCTCTTCTTTTCTTTCCTTTGTATTCCCCTTTTCCTGTTTCTGTAAGATAAGATAGGATAAGACTTTATTGATCCCACACTGGGGAAATTTACTTTTCATTTATTTAATTTACTTATTTAATAATACTACGTATTATTCTGCATTAATGATTACAACACACCCACATAAAGCACCTTGGAGTAACTCTGTTGTGAAAGGCGCTATACAAAATAGATTGAACTGAAGTGAAATTGAATCCCCCCAGGCGAACAACAGCAGAGAGGCTCCGGGTCTAAAACATTCACTTGTGCCAATCAAAAACACGGTTGTGTTTAAACTGTGGAATTATCACCTCAGAATAAAAGTTAAATAAAAGTAGTTATACATGCTATAATCAACACTAGCGTGACAAAGTCTGGCAAAAAAGTAAATACATTTACAGGAGCCCCAAGACAATAACACTGACTGCAAACAGTTTTTTATCAAGGGGGTATCCCCCTGTGATTTCACAGTGGCTGGATGTAGCACTAAAAGACCTTGCATGTCCCCATGACTCCTTTCCAAAACATTAAAAGAAGCCCAATGCAGAATTGAGTTCTTGTCTCAGAAATCACAACCAGCTGCACTGTGCCCATGCAGAAGAGCACCTGGGCACTGACTTAACTGGGGCTGACATCTCTCCACCCTTGGTAAACAACTCGGGCGGATGGCTTATAAATGATGTTTATACGCCAAGCAAAGACGTCAAAGCCAGGCTGATGCCAGGTGGCTGCTGTCAGTCGCTGGTTTCCTGCTGCTGACTGCAGACAGCCCCCCCCCCCTTTGTTCTTATTTTTTCTCTCCAGCAGCATCTGGTGCCACAGCGCGGCTGTGATCTGCATTACTGACGTGGCTGGGGGCCTCGCGTACTGCGACACCGTGTAAATCAGGGAATCGTGAAGTGGGACGCTAATCCACCGCCATCTTTATCCACTTCATCGCCAGCTGGTGGGTGGTGGCGGGGCAGATATGTCACGCCCGGGTGCCAGGCGTACAACGGCCGCAGCTTGGGGGCATGGCCTGGAAGCTGGATGTCTAGATGAGAAGAGATCTCTGACTGGCTAAAGGATCCCACAGAGTGCCCGTGTGGCATTATACCTCTGTGTGCCAGAACGCCGCCATCCTGACTGGCAGGGACTGTCAAGGTGGGTGGTTCAGGTCCAGAGAGTAAAAGTTTTAGTTTCCAACCAATTGAGTGACTCTTTATACTCAACAGGTCGGTTCAAACTAAATTTTGGCCTGGACTTTTGCTCTCTGGGCCTGAACTACCCACATCTGACCGACAGCCATGCATCAGCGAAGGAAGGACAAAAATTACTGTGACTTCCATCATGTAACTATATTGAGACATGAGACGGAAACAGTGAGCCTGTAAATAGGAGGGTGGAAGCTTTGAAACGTAAAGCTTTCAGCGTAAGTAGGATTCTCACGTGCAGTGACTGACTGGTTTAACGCTGCTCCTACTGTGGCAAAGCATGCAGAGTGCTTGATAGGAATCTAGGGGTCTGAAATTCACAACCGTTTCATGTGTGTTCCATCCACTCAAGTGCAAAATAGTGGCCCAACCGATACAACACACACAAAAAAGCACAAATGAGATCTTTTCCACCTGAAGCAAAAGAGATTTTATTACAATAGAGGATATAAAATAAATATACATGACTTTTTCCTCATTTAACAGTCATTTGTACAGTGAAATCAGGACGACATCGCTAAAAGCAGCTGTGGAGTATCAATGATCCTTTCCCTCTGCACCGTGTTATTGCTATGGACACAGTTCTGTTTTTCTGATCAGTCACGTGTCCCGTGCACGGGTTTACATGCACGCGCACGTGGTGGCATGGAGACCAGAGGAGGCGAGAAAACCTTTTTGCCTGCAGAGATTTTCTCATGCTAAAACACGGCGGCAGACGACCGGAGAGATTGGAACAAACACCCGTTACATCGTGACGCGGCCGTCGTGAAGTGTCCTTCATACACGTCGTTGCAAAGAACAACTAGTTCAAGGGGCATTAACCAGAAAACATCCTGGGATTTGTTTCATCGCTCATTAGATTGTTTGTTCAACGCCGCACATCATACAAACTTGTTTAACTAGTTTAATTATAGTTTACTCCAAGTGACAGCTGACGATCCAAATTTGCTAACTCTCTCTATTGGGTTTGAATACTGGGGCAAATCAACAGGAACCTCTAAATGCTCCAGGAATCAACTGCATTCAGTCATGCAGAATGCAGGGAAGGTGTCACCCTGCTATCGAGCATCCCCGCAGAAGGGAGGCTGCTGATTGGCTCAAAGGGTGTGGCAGGTCGCCGGAGATCTCTGCAGGACAAACGTCTGTCCCTGTCCTCTAGTCGGTGTCTGTACCCACTTTCAAAGACTGGAGTAAGTGCCTAAAAAGTTCTGGACCAGAAAGGACGAGCACATGCAAGAAACATAGAAGGGACATTGTGAAGAGGTGCAGGCTTAGGAGTGCACTATGACATAGATCTATATCAGATCAAATTGTTTTGTTTATACATATATAAGACTCCTTTTCTGACTCTATTGTCTTAAAACTGCCATATGTTTAGTGTCTAAAGAAGACATTATATAAAAAATTAAATAGTATTAATTTCCTACTAAATATTTCAGCAATAACAGTGCAGTAAGAACAATTATCATAGCAATGCGTTACAATGAATCATTTCAAATGTACTTTAATGAAAAACAATATTGACGTGTAGAAACAAAGTTAAAATTTCATCCACTATGCTGTTGGTTTTCTTACAATTTCCTAACATTGACGGTGATATTTAGCTGCCTGCTGCCTACGGTAAATAATAAAATGACGGAGAAATGCAAATCTTTTATGAAAAACGTACAAAAATAAGAATAATAATAAAAACCACACACACGCACGACACAAAAAAGGTAAAACATGTCCCAGATATCGTGGGAGACGGCAACCATGAGGTCAAAACTCAGGATTAAAAAGGCACTGTCCACACGGTGAAATGTATGGTTTGAGTCCAAAGCTTTAGTAAAAGTCACATATGTCTGGTGTTTTCTGAAAAACGCATTATTAAAAAAATAAAATAAAATAAAAAATTAGGCAGCAGCTGGTAGGCGACACCGAATGGAGATCCAAGAAAATATTCCAGCAATCTCCATTAGCATCAGAACAGGAGAAAATGACAATGACATTCTAAGCATTACACTACTGAAATCTTATATCTTTTTACAGTGTAAATTATCTTCTATTATATGCTATGGCATCGACAGGCAAATGTATTGTAGTCCCATGATCATATAAGTACTGTACTTGGGTTCTGTCAGACACAGACCCACTCCAGGTCAGTTTCTTTAGTGCTCAAGAAACACCTTGAAACATATATCTATGTTTTCTATATATATACGGAAATAATAAATATCATGGTATACTGTCTATATACATGCTCTCTTTTACAATATATCATTTAGAATATAATTCTCACAATGCAATAATGAACGAGAAAGAGGAGATTATGCTAAGCTGTATGCCAAATTCCACGATTCAACATTTAGTTTTAAGAATCACAATAAGAAATGGATATCCAAATCATTTAAAAACCAATAAAATTTCAACTATAAGAAACCTGTGAGATCGGTGCCCCTTAATAAAACTGAGGCAACACACAAGTAAAAGCTTTTTTTTTTCCCGTTTGTCTTGCATAGGATCTGTACGCGTGTTACAGCTCTGCCGCGGTCGGCGCAGGCCGCATACAGTGTAATACTTTAAAACCTCGCTTAAGTAGTTTAATTCAGAGCAACAGGATGTGGAGCCGATACGCTCGTTAACCATAATTTAAGCATAGAAAAGAAGTTTGCCAAAGAACTTCTGAAAAGCTGCTGGTTGGATTTCCCAGAATACACTATGGTTTTGGAAGGCTGTATCACCTGGCCCTTTGCGTCTGACCATGGGGTAATAAAAAGGTACAACGGTAAAACTTAATCAATAATAATAATAAAAAAACAAAAACAAAACGGCAACGACAGTAACAAATCTTCATACAAAGGATGTTTAGAAAACAATCAGGACTGTGGCCTCCGGGATTCGCGCGGACGGAGAGCCGCGCCTGATTGGTCGCCCGGTGTCCCGGCATACACCTTGACGCTCCCAGTGCAGATGTGGGAAAACTCTGAGCGCAATATTGCTAGTTTCCAATGAACCCCAAGAACATCAGCGCTAACTCGGCCCGTGCATTTTGTTACTTTCACTGCGGGGCCAAGGGAGAAAGACAGTAGAAATGACTCTAAAATAATAAAAACGAAACGAAGCAAGCTTCCGCCATCAGCGAAAAACGCCAGGACAGCCACTGAGGTCATTATCGCTGCACGAGAGCTTTAAAGTTAAAATCACTACTGATGCCGAGTCTGAGCACTGATAAGAGAGGTGAGAGAATGGTGCCACGCTGGTTATATGTCACAGCAAGCATCACCACCAGGAAGAACATGAGAGAGAGAGAGAGAGAGAGAGAGAGAGAGAGCGAGAGTGGGAGGGAGAGAGAGAGAGAGCCAGCGAGATCCTCAGCGGCGACCAGGAGCCCGCTCCCCCAGCCAGCCATGCTGGCTCTTTTCCAATCCCCTTCCAAACTGCTAGGCTTCGAAGGCAGATCCCGTATCCATGTCCATGCCCACTGCTCTGCTCTGCTCCAAAACAGAGGATAACATCAGTGCTCTTTGGGGGACGGGAGGTGCAGAGGGGAAGCTGGGCTCTTCACACCTCTTCACCTTGTTCCTGGGTCCAGTGGAGATCAAGCTGCCAGTGCAATCCCTCAGAGTTCACTTACAACAATAACAACAACAATAACAGCCGTAACAACAACAAAAAAAATAAAATTACATGTCAAAATGGTGAAGCCCCAAGGTGTTGGGCCGATAACCTTTAGCTGCTCTGACAAGCGGCATGCTTTTGGCTTGACCTTTGACCCCTGCTGGCACGGTCGCCTGCTCAGATGCCCGCCTCAAGCAGCCGGGCACAATGGCATTCGCATGGTTGATGCCACGGGACGTTTACATTCATATTGGATAATTAGATGCCATTTTTCTTGCACGCACGCACGCACGCACACACACACGCGCGCAAAGTTGGGAACCATTTTTGTCAAGTGGAAAGTACAACTGACGGTCTCTGGCTGGGGAGGGTGTCTTGGTGAGGAATGGCGTTTGAGAGGTACAGAAAGACAGAACCCAATGCGAATCTACTTCACTAATAAAGTATAGGTATAAAGCAGAGTCCACGTTCCCTGCAACAGAGCCAGCAGTGGAGTCAATGTTCCATCTGTACAGAAGCGATTTCAGGACGACATACTGCTGGGATAATCCCAAGAAGCTTATTTTTACCTTCTTTCTTCCTCAAACCCATTTTCTCATAAAGGGAACCATGCCACGTGAGCTACCGTCTCATGTAAAGGGCTTGTCTCCTGCGCTTTGTCCCGTCTGACACCAAAAAAAATATTTACAGAGACAACAAATTAAACTTAAAAACTCAGCAGAGCGAACAAAACAAGTCTATTGTCAAAAGAATAGAAAAGGTGCTGTATATAAGCGCAGGGAGGTGTGAGCTCCCGCTGAACGAGTGCCTGGCCGCTGGGGGGACACTGCGCTCGTGTCCGCAGGGTCTGTCCGACACTCTGCCCGGCCTGTCTCTTCTTCTTGTCCTTGCATTTCCCTCTTCATCTACGGGTGAAAGAGGGCTGTTGATTTATTTTTTTATTATTTGGTTCCTGTGTTGAATTTGCCTTCATATTGCAGAAGCCCTGAGTCAGGGCGAGGGCTAGATGGGTGGCTTTCGGGGTACTTTCGGGTGGAAGGGTGGCTTTGGGCTGGGAGGCTGTGGGCCAGCATCCGGAGAGGGGAACGACTGAGGGCAGGAGTGAGGGTTCTGGCCCAGTATGAGATGGGGGGGGGGGGGGGGGGGGGGGGATCATATCCCTTGTGGGGTGATTCTGGGGGGTG
>JAODKL010000039.1:3173633-3204715 GCA_026780765.1 Petrocephalus schoutedeni | reverse complement strand
TCAGTCTGACCCCAGAGCATCATTAAACGGTAGGCAAATTTCACATGGGGAAATTATCACGGGAAAAGGGTTAAAATGCGACCTTTTAAAGTTTGAGTCAGAGGTTTTTTTAAACATGCTTTTCACATAGAAAGTTATTGGCCAGCTTGGTCTAAGCTGACCTTCCAGGTTGGGCTGCCACTGAGCAGAAGCCCGTGTTTATTAAGCTCCCAAATGAGACACAGTGGGAAAAACATTCCCACAGAGAAGTGGGAGCCCATCTGTGTTTCGTTATCATCCTAGGACCTGATTAAGTCAAACTGGGAGGCTTTGAGGCTTTCAGTTGGTACATCTTTTGTTAACCGCATAATGTCCCGTTTCTCCTAAATTCCCCACTGAGATTCAAATGAAAACAGGCTGCCTGATGACTGTTGACATCCTTTTTATGTGAGCTGGGGGCTATATCGCCTGAACCTACATGTAACAGACAGTCCGTTCCAACCCCTGTGAAACTATCCGTACCAAGTCCTAATAAACCACTACCTCAAAAGGGTGGTGTGCAGCTGGTGTAGCGACGGTGTGAGGGTTTCCATCCTAAAGACAGAACTAGTGTCGCACGTTACCTAACACAGGAACTCATTGCTATCTGAGCCAGAGCAGATGAAGTAGGGCCTCGTACGGACTGGACAGCACTGGACTACAATAACCAGCAGACAGCTGGGGTGTATACAGGGGCGGGGCCACAGGAGCACTGCCCCATCTGATTGCCCCCCAGAATGCCCCCTCCCCATCAGTCATTGATTCAAAAAATATCATTGACTTATGGTAAAATTTGTCCCTAAATATGGATTATGGCCCCTCTTATGCACCCCCCTCCACCTAAAAAAAAATGCTAGAATTGCCCCCGACAGACAGAGATAAAAAGAGTTGGGTGACTTTACTTATAGCATATGCTTAAGCTGCATTATGCATACCTTCATAATGCATTATAATGCATTCATAAAGTATTATCACCACAGCAATGAATATTTATAAAAAGGCATAACACAGTATAGTCATGTGTATAATGCATTATGAAGGTCTCATCTATAATGCACTATAAACACCTTCATAATGCATTACAATGGTCAGTATAAGAATTCAAGATGCTTTGTGCTGCATTATGAAGGTGTTTATAGTGCACTAAAGATGAGATCTTCATAGAGCATACACAATGCACTATATGACACTATATATAACACTATACTGTGTTATGCTGTTTTGTATTTATAGCAGTGGTTATAATACTTTCTGAAGGCATTATAATGTGTTACAATGCATTATGAAGGTATGAATAAAGCATATACATATAATCCATTAAGAGATTGACCGAGATCTGGAGGCAACAGCTTTGGTTAGTGCTTGGCCGAGGGCAGACCTTTGGCTGTGTCAGTGAGACGGGCTCCCAGTGCCACGGCACCACGCCTCGACGGACCCTGGCAATAATGGTTTTACCGGAGAGCCCGGCTGCTGGCCTACCTTGCCACACAGGCACACACCTAGCCAAACGTTACGCGGGTGGGGAAGTCACACATCCCCAGCGGGAAAACAAGGCCATCTCCACAGGTGGGTGGCGTGAGAACATGCAGAGGACAGCGCTGACAGCCTGCTCACCAAGCGATTCAAAACAAAAACACGGGCTAAATCACAGGAAGCCTTGCTTCGAAAGCGATACGTGTTGGGCCCCCTGCTCGGATTCCCTTTCTCCGACTTGAAACAACTGGTCGTCAGAATGACACAAAAGCAATGCTACAGTCCCGAACCATTGTTTGATAATCCTGACAGTTATGCTGATTGCGCATTGATTACGCATCCAGAAGTGATTTATTATGGCATTCTATTTAGGCTCTATAAATCGAGCATGTCATGTAATTAGAATGGCAGCTGGAGTCTGAAGGGCTCTTTTGTTATTCTAAGCAACAACATACATATATCGCTTTAGTGCAATTACAGGACCCTCCTTAGTACTTTAACCCTCCGCCCCGAGGGATGAAATCTAACGAAGCGGCAGACATGTTTTAAACTTGTAGTAGAAGGAAGAAGAAAGAATAACACAAGCAGTTTGTCCTTCAGTTTCAGAAAAATAGGTCATAATTTTTCAGCAGCTGTGCCAAGTCCTGATTGGATGAAGGCCAGACCCTTCCAGCTCAGAGAAGCCCAGTGGTGAGTGCTAGCAACAACGACACTGTGCTGCTTACTCAAGTGCCTTTCTGGTTGCAGGTTCGAACTTTCATTACCCAGCACTAAGAACTAAAGTAGCAGTATATCATGGAGCACCACAGTGTGTTCTTTACTTAAACCTAACAGGAAGGACTCTTTTTTGCAAAAAACACAGATGGAAAAAAAAAAAGATGCGTGTGGGTTTTTTGCAACGGGCACTCCAGTTTACCGCTCACCATAAACAGCCACGACTCTCTAATTGGACTGAGTTTGAGAAAAACACAATGCTTAGTGTAGATTTGATGGGAATTTGCAAAGCGATAAATCTGAAGGGCTGCTGGCTGTCCTTGACACTATATAGAAACACACTTCAGAAGACGAGCGCTAAATTTCTGCAGCAGAACAGAAAAGGGGCAACGAAAGAAGCGAGTAACAAAGACGCGCACATAAGAGCTCCTGTTCTGCGTCCCCTCAAACGTGTGCAGAGAGAATGCTCCAGGAGTTTGGGACCGACCTTCTTGTTTCCATCAAACAATTTGGCCATTGTCTCGCCCGCTAATGCCCGATTGTTTCGCAGATGGAACAGTCACAATGGATTTTCGTTATCCAGAAAACAGAACGTGGCCGGAAATTTAACTGGACCGCGTGTTCAGAGGGTGAGTAATGGGTAGCGGGGCCTGGCCTGAACGCGGCTGCCGACCCGCGCCACGCCAAGCATAAACAGCCACAGCACTGACAGTCTGCGATGTCAGAAACAAGGCTGCACCTCTGCTGCTTCAAGCGGCCCTTCTCAACGGCACATTCTACCCTGGAATTCAATCTCCACTTTCAGCATCTCTCGTTTGGCTACAAGGAGGCCAACAGCAAAAACCGGACTGCGCAGGTAACCTGCTCCACCTAAATATCAGGACCGGACCTGCCCCACCCCTCACAAAAAACTCCCACGGCGACACATTCAGCGATGCCGCCCTCCGGACCCCTGGCACATTAACATCACGGCCATCCCAGCTGCCGCTAGGTCACGGGAGCCAGTTGCAAAGCACCGTTTCACGTCCCGGCTAATGTCCGCGGGTCTGGGAGACATTAGTGCAGGCAAGAACTCCTAGCTCAGTGACAGAGCGAAGGGTTGGCTATCAGCCTGCTTGCTCAGCAAACATAAATAAAAGGCGAGCAGGAACACCTTCCCCCAGGATTCAGAACTCTGCTCAGATAGCTACTGCTGTCGGAGATAAACAGCTATACTCAGGGTCATGGAGAAGAGAGACAGGAAGATGCTGTATTATGTATTACTGCGGAACAGCAGGGCAGTGACGCAGTGTTATAAGTCTTAGCCATAATGCCATCCTTCATATGCCAAAATCTTAGCTGCTTATTTTGTGATTATCAAAGGACATCCTTATGGGCGATGTAATACACTTAAGATGTATTCAGAACTACCACTTGGCAGGCAATGCAGCAATTTTTCTGTTTTTCAAGGAAATGCTTTAGTGCCGCAAATATTTGCCAGAATTTTTTTCCCCAGGATTTCCGAAAAATCGTTCCCAAAAAAAAAAGCTGTGGGCTGTGGCTAACGTGGAGAGAGGCATCTGTACCTGCAATCACGACATCTAGTGAATGAAATTGCAGATTATTTGGTAACTGGCATAAATCATTATTTACTCGCACCTGCCAATTACAGAAATGCGAGGTGTTTGCCTTGCAATCTGACCATGAATTACACACACTGTCATTAACTCAACCTTCTAACAACCGGAATTAACCTGATCTGAAGTGCGCATTCAGCCATTGCATGTGGGTTCGTCTAATTGCTAGCTATTTCTAGCTAAGAGGATTATTCTTCCATTGGTTTAACCTCTCCTGTCACTCCATCCATCCATTGATTTTCTGGGGGTCCGGAGCCTATCCTGGAAGCTATGAGCACAAGGCAGAGAATAACTCAGGATGGGGGGCCGACCAATCGCAGGGCAGCCCGTGTCAATCTCCAAGCATAATTGCAATCACCTGTTCTAAGGTGTGTTTTCAATCATGCCTTTCTGCACACCACTGTTGCACTGAGCTGTTATTTTTTGCACCCCTGACCTTGCATTAACGAGCAGCTGAACCAAATAAAGCAACCACAAAGTGGAGTGCTAATTAGCTTGGGCATTTGAGGCTAAATTTACTCACTTCTATGGTTACACAAGAACTGCATGTATGCAAACATGACTGAGGATTTATCACACAAATTGGCACCCTTCCTCTATTCCCACCTTAACCCCTATCCCGTGTTTGGGGTCAGTCTGACCCCAGAGCATCATTAACCCCTATCCCGTGTTTGGGGTCAGTCTGACCCCAGAGCATCATTAAAGCATAAAGCAGATATGGCAGATATGGTTTGTAATCCATCGATTTCCCGTAACAGAGCATAATAAGCCAACAGTCTGGAATAGGACTGGCACCACTTGTCGATTTATCGACAATAAACGATAACACATGTGAAAACGATAAGTAACTGTTATTGTTTCCGATAAGTAGCAGCCATTAGCAATCTGCGCAGTAATGCATTATACTTAAAACCCGGTCCTGGTTAAACTTAATGGATGTGCCAGTTTTTACACTGAAGCCAGAAAAGAGCTATTTGCAAGCAGTGTCAGAAAAGTTTTCCGTTTCGAGGGCAACATCACAACTTACAAGCAAAGCAGAATTGTCAGTAACGCCACAACTGTTTATTCTGGAGGAAGGAGGTCTACCCATGTCAAGCTAAAAGACATCACACACAAAGACTGCTGATGTTGTGGTGGAATGCTTGCCTGTTAATATAGTGGAGGGGGAGCAATTTAATATATTAATCCCAGACATTCTGCACAAGTGTGTGGGATGAATCACAAAACTTATGTTAAGAGGTACCTAACAAACACAAGGCTAAACCAGTTATAATGTTACTATACACAGCATGGAACACAACTGTAAAATTCCTGATTGACAAGATGGTTCCATCATTAGTGGACTAGTATAATATTTATGATACTACCTCAGAAAAATTCACTTATACTCTACATCATTGTTTCCCAGTCTGGTCCTCGGGGACCCACCGACAATCCACATTTGTTTTGCATCCCAAAATGTGGACTGTCTGGCAGCAAGCAGGAAAGGAGCGAAAACAGGGACCGTCTGAGGGTCCCTGAGGACCGGGTAGGGAAAATCTAGACATGGCCAAATTATTAAAATTATAATAAATGAATAAGAAAAAGATCTGGCAACCAGTCATAGAACTAGTTTACCCTTTTGGATGAAATCAGGATATGAGTCATAATCAAAGATGTGTGTCTTCATATTTTTCTACGATCCCTTTGTACTTTAGTGCATTACATTGTATTTTTTAATTCTTATTATTAGTTTAAATCAAACTTAAGCTGTTTGAAAAAGAAATTCTTCCACATGAACAATGACTGAAAACAACAACATGAATTTTCAGAACCCCAATAAAATGATTTTTTTGATAACTGCGACAATCTATGGCGAAAATACGGAGTGAAGAATGTGTGACTGGTTAATGAGATCTAAACGCGTTAAATAAAATACTGAATTGTACAATAAATGTGCCGTCAAAACAAAAACAAACAATAACAACAACAGTCATCAGGACAATCATCACATTATACCCTAGTCCATGGAGGGCCGGTGTGGGAGTGGGTTTCTGGGATGACCTCTCAATCAGCCAACAATAAAGCATTGGTTCTCAGCTCCAGTCCTGGGGACCCACGCTTACTGGCTGATTGAAAGGTCATCCCAAAAGCCTGCACCCACATGGGCCCTCCATGGATCAGGTTACCCACCCCTGCCCTAGTCTGAACCTCATCTGCCTCATCTGATCTAAGCTGAGTTTAATATAATCATGATGGTTGATGATTACGACAAAAATCTGCATGAGCCTATCAAACTCAGAATCACGGAAACAAGCCTTAAAGTTACTGCTTAACCCTTATCCGTGTTGGGCCACACACTGATTCCCCATGAAGCCTGGAGACGCAACACCAGAGGTTGAGTAATGCTCCCCGTAAGAAGCTCATCCCCCAGCTTAAACACTCACTTCCTGCTCCTCTCCACATAGGCTTCTTTAATTAGCCGGAACGGCTAAACAGAAATGGAATCTCACAGAAGACTGAAATACTCTGGCACTGCCGGGGCTGATGACTGCTCCTGTGGCAGTGTTATGGTTCCCCACCCCCCACCAAGGCCACACTAACAGTCGGGTGTTGTTACTCTGTTTAACGGAAAACCCCCCAACATGTTATTTAGGGTCTCAATTTTTGTAGCATGGAAGTTAATGACTACTGATTCTACCCCACTGCCATTCCAAAGGCCAGCTTGACCTACACGTCAGCCAGCAGAGGACAATCTGGTCCTGCACCAGGGGAAATAAGGCATAATGACAATTGTGTTTCAAGTCAAAGGTCTGTCCCACTATGAACCGGTGTTCATTCTACCTGAACAAAAGCCATTGTTAATGTTAGTGGATTCCAGCGTAAATATAGAGTGTGCACTTGAGTTTGCGTGAGTTTGGTGCCTGATGGGATGGATTAGGGTGGACTGAGGATCCAGAGAGACCATGGTCTCTGAGGAGGCACAGGGACCATGGCGATTGTTAACCACCAATCACAGCCTCCGATATTATAAGGAAGCACTTCCCAACCCGGTCGTCGGGGACGCTCAGCCGGTCCATGTTTTTGCTCCCTTCCAGCTCTAGGCTAGACAGTTCACATTTACCAGGAGCTGGGGGGATGCAAAAATGTGGGCTGTCTGGGGGTGCCCGAGGACCAGATTGGGAATCACTCTGATAAGAGGATCTTTCAGAAATCGAGGTGATGGGCCACATTAACGCTTTGTGGCCCTAACTAAGATCAGCATTTAAAGGTAGCAGTAAATAACGAGTAATTTGCTCAGTCTGGGAACACAAAACGGAAGAATCTCGAGATACCGAAACAACCACCAACTGGGAAATGATGCGAAACCACATAGCAACAAAGGGACCAGACGCAGTAGTGTGGCTCAGGCACTGGTGTCTGGGCCCAGACTCTGAAAGATCTGCTTACTTGCACGTGAAGGCGTACATGATGCAAATGACGGATAGACCATTATGCACAAAATGTCGGCCACTTGCTTGCAGATACCCTGCTTGGCTCACTCATCCCCTGGTGGCGGGAGCCAGCTGCCCGCATGTGACAACGTCCCACGCTGCCCACAGCGAGAGCAACGTGGGGGGTAAAATATATTAACAAGTTGTGAGACCTCGAAAGCAGGGGGAGAGGAGCAGGTCCAGTCACTGCTTCAGTCTGTACTGCAGGACAAAGCCATCTATTACCTAAACCCTGCCTGCTATGCCAGAGGTTTCTGACTGAACTCTACAATGAAGATTTAGCCACTTGCTATTTTCAGAAGCATAAGTACATTAGAATGCTTCGTTTGGCATTTCCCATCATGCTCTCTGTTGAGAGGAGGTTAATAAGGGCCTTGCTCAGTGGAGGTGTGACTATATTCTGCCTAGGGATGGGTACCGAGATCTGGTACTAAACGGGCCCCGGGGCTACATTTTTAAAGACCAGAGTATCGAAAAGCTCTGATGTTAACAGTATTGCTTTTGGTACTGGCGAAATTAATAAATCCGATTTTTTTTGTTTGTATATAAACATAATCTCTCCGTTTATCTGACCAGCTCAGTTATTGATTAAAGCCTTAATCTAGAGCGCTCTCTCGCGTGCACGATGCATGAGGAAATTCTCACATGCGCACAGAGACGCTGGCGTGTCGCTGCCCAGTCTGCGTACGCATGCGCAAAGCTCCGTTCTGCTTATGGCTGTGTGACATCCGCTGGGCCTGGCCCGATCGGCACACAAATTTAAATTTTAATACATTGTAAGATATAAAATCAGATGTACACAAGCACTTGATACTTAATATCCATTAGTAGACATATATGACAAGTACAGCCTGCCTGCTAGGCAGATACACAGCGTTTTATTTTATTTTATTTTATAATGATTTTAGTAACACTATAACTCCCATGCGAGAGGAGTACTGTCAGCTTACTGTGTGACGGTATTGCATGAAAAGTTTGTTTCTGCATTCGCAAATAGGACAGAGATCACAGTGCTATACAGATCTGCGGTACCATAAAATATGCGCATGCGCGCGCAGATCAGGCAAGGAGCGCAGATCTGGCAGCTGCAACTAGTGAGGATGGCAGAGAGGTAAGAGATCAAAAGTGTGGTTGTACTTTGCTAGAATTAATGCATACAGTGCTTGCCGGGCCTCGAACCAGCAACCTTCCGATCCCTGACAGAGAGGCCTAACCCACTAAGCTGCACACTGTCCCTCAAAGGGGCTGTCAGACCACTGACTATCAAGCAGCACAACAGTTACGAAAAAATACAAAACCGTTCTCTTCCAAGAGGTTTGTGTCCGGCACGCTCCCAAACAAAGCCTAGAGGGCCAATGAGGAAAACAATCACTGTCAGCTGCAAACAGCCACAGTGACCCCATACTTGGCAATGCTAACAAAGATTAGATTTAGCTTGTCCTTAAGCAGGTGACCCGTGAAGGCAGGAAACTTATCAGCCGGTTTATTTTGGCTTTGGAAATGTCTTGAGACACGCTGGTAGAGGAAAGGCCAGGGAGTTCTAGCAAGTATCTTAGCATGCTAAAGCGATAACACATGGCAGGCTATGCGCGTACACTCAGCTCGGAGCGACAACTGCAGACCTCTGCGGCGGCTTGGACCCGAGCACAAAGACACTGTTGTTCTGCTGGACAGAGAGTTTCAGAGAGAATGCGAGTGAAACTGGCTTCTGTGGTGAGTCTCTGGGCCTGTGGCCACCCATCCGTCCAGAGTAAGACACCAGCACCGACTGGGCTAAGGGACCCTTTCCAGAAGCCGGTTTCCATTAGGGTAAGAACCCCTTGGCTGGAGAGGAGGAAAGTTTTCCGGTTCAGGGATAAAAACCCGTTTTAACAAACTAATATATCAGCGCTTTCACGTGTCACCGACAGGATGAGGGCGCACACAGTCCTGGCTACGGATTCATTATCGTATCTTTCACTTCAACGGGGAAATTCACAGAAACAGCGACGGGGCGACAAGCGGGAACAGGGACGGTTCACCGGTCATCCCGGTCTTCCTGCGCTCGTCTGAGTACCAGCCGCGGCCGAGCAGGGATACGAGGATGTTTGTTCCTCTTTGTTTATTGTTATATGATAAGCTTCAGGGCAAGCCGGGCCCAGGGCGGCGGCTTGCCATCTGTCTTTGTAGGCGCAGGACTTGCCAAGGGCTGACCACTCTGGGCGCTAGCGGGGGATAGCGGTCCGACACGTGCACCAAACACACTGCCTCAGGGCGCAAGCATAAAGGATGCCAGTCACTCAACACAGCTGCTCTGGCCCCTTATGGTGGACGACATATAATGGATTAGCGCTCAGACCAGATTCCGATGAACCTTAAAGGATAACGGATATAAAATTCCGCTACTTTTCCTACACATTATTCCCCAGATTTTTATACATGCGAATGCTGAGCTTCTGCCTCTCTGCTAGGCTATAATTTTCAGCGGAGAGCCAAAACAGGGCTGTCAGGAGGGGCCATTTTTAATCGTTATTTACATTATGTCCCATGAAAGCTATAATAAAAGCCTTGGCCTGTTTTTTTTTTTGGTCAGGCTCATTTTTGCATCCAGGTAACAGTCGTATTTGTGATTAATCATGGAACAAAGAACTGTTTTTTCATTTTTTCCCCTGTGGGCCCGCGGGTCGGACATGCCCAGGTCTGGTCCACAGTGTATGTGTTATTTATTCTGACTGTGGGCTGCTGCATTTACTTGGCATTATGGTCTATGGGACACGCGAAAACAGCTCGCAGACACTGAAGATTACACTGGGACCCGGCACTGTGGCCCTCAAGCCTTAGCTGCTCACTACAAGGGTCATACTAACCCTGCTCAGTAATACACGGCTTTAAACACACGCAAGGAGAATGAGGTCATGTTTGAAAAACTAACTTGTTCATGTTCGCATAACAGCATTTCGGGGAGTGCATCTTTGGTGAAGCGATGCGTGTCTTTCAGTAAATTTCGATACCCATAATCTTCGGGGACTCTGCCTTGCTCCATACCTTTTCTCCCTTCTCCTTCAGCAGAACCTCTGGGATTATACCGCAGCAATTATACTCACCATTTCCTTCCACGGGATTCAATTATGCGGGTCACTCTCCCTGCTGACGCATAAGCAAACACACCAGCAGAGAGCCCGTGCTTACATAAGCGTTCTGCCAACAGCAGCCCCCAACCCTGTGAAGGTAGGCCAGGATGCTTCTTTACAGACCCGAATACTCCTTGTGGAACCTACCATGCCCTGTAACGGGTGGACAGTGCCGCAGTGTGTAAAGAGGTAACTCTAAAAGCAGCCACCATCAAAGACGTGGCAGATCCCATCAATGTGGTACAATACTCAATGAAAGACAGCGTGGCACTCACATTGACCATTTATAATCTCCCACCAACTTATTTTATCTTATCTTATGAACAGAACTCTGGCTCATCTGTATTTGACTTGGGTGCCACAGATGTCATGCTCCCAGTGAGCAGTGTATGACACGTATCCATAACTGTTTGTCCAGCACACAGTCACTGAGATCCTCAAGGTCATTCCAGGAATTACTGGGCATGAGACAGTAGGCACCCTGGCAAGGGGTAACCCAGTCCATCACTGGGCACCAGCCAATAGGTACCATTATGGATGGTAAGCAAGTATCACAGCGTAAAATTAAGCTCCCTACTCGAGAGGCAAACTATAGGCACACAGTCATAAGTGGTCCTCATGAGATCTCCCTCAAAGTTCCTTAGTAGAAAGCCATGGGTTTGACAACACACGTTTATCTCAGGGTCGTGGAAGATGAGGGGAGAGTCTCCCTTAAAAGACGTGCAGACATTCATGACATTCATGGGTGGCACTGTACTGTCAAACACTTCAAATTAGTTACAGTGAAGTAATTACAACCTTCGCATCTCCAAATTCTACATTCCAGGCCCGTAAAATTGTCAGAAATGTACTACTTGCTTGCTAAAATATGTATCTTTTCCATTCATATTACAACTTTTAGTAAGCTCAAAATATACAGACTTACAACCTATGCAACTTACCATATATGACAGATTTTTATTTCATTTTTTTTATTTAAGTAAATGTTTGGAAAAATACATTGCAGGTGGCTGTACACCCAGCACTGTGGTGCTGCCTAGTGCACACTGCTCACTGATTGCTGGGAGAAAATGCCTGACTGTCCCGCTGCACTGTCCCAGCCTCACATGTGTGTCCCAGTCCCAATCTTGGACCTAAAAGTCATTGTCCTATTCTGACATACGCCCATTTCAGCAAATGCACTGTCTTTTGGAACGGAATCCAGTCGCAAGTTGGCAGACACTCTGTATTTTTTTTTCGTATTGTTTACGAAACAGTAACTGGTTACTACACCAAAAGGTTAGCATTAGAATGACAAGACTAAACGGATGCCAGTACTGTGCCCTTGGCCTGCTCGTTCCCCAAAAAGATACATACATCTGCTATTTCTCCCAGCTATAAAACATGGATGTCCTTGGATAAAAACCAAACCCGTCTTACTCACAAAGGGGCACCAGGATTCCACCCTTAGTGCCTCGTTAGCCACTGTGCAATCAGGCGTCTAGTTTGGCAACGCAGCGCAGGATTAATGTCCTGGGAACTGTGACATCATTTATTCTTTCAAGGACAACATCCCCTTCATGTCACGAGAGCATGAGACGGCCAGACCCACATGCCCTGCCCCCCGCCACTCGGGCCCAGGGGGATTGGAGCACAACTGCCAATCAGCCGAGTGGGGAGAGTTGAAACCAGAAAAAAAACCTGGCTCTCTGTACAATGGACAGCCCCTATGGATCCCACAGCCTGGAAGTGACATCAGCCTGGAAGCGGCCAATCGCCTGCTCCGTGCCTCACCCCCGAAAGGCCTCCCAGCAGCCTCCCTGACTAAGCTTCACTACATCTGCTCATTCATGACACACAAAAAGCCTTGTGGGTCAATCATCAAAAGTAAAGGCTTTCCTAATCAGCAAAAACCGCCGTTTTCAACACAGGCGTCCTGCCTCTCCGCTGCAGTGAACGCAACAGGCTGTTTCTCTTTGCATAACCTCACCGGCCCATTACTGCGTTTGCTCATCCATGTGAGTTATTTCAGTTCTGTCCCGAGTTGCTAAAAGCAGCACTACACATTCCACTGGGCCAAAGGGCAGCTGCATCAATTATACCAATGAAACTTTTGCCCCTGTGTGTGAGTCAATGGCAATTTACCTCAGTGATTTTCATTTTAAAGCAATACATAGCTACAAGCACAATTTCACCAAGCAATTCCACACACAGCTATATCCATTTTCACATGCATCACGTCGATATGTCTATTTTCAACTCCTTATTCACAAAGTAGGCAACTGGTAATCAAATTGAACCTTCACAAGTGGCATTTATTTGTTTTTTCCCCCGAAGCAGGACATTGAGGATGTTGCTCCAAACAGCTAGTTTTAGACCTATAAGCACCAATCTAGTGTAAGTTTGTTTTCATTTATGGCTGTACTATCTGGCTCCAGGCCTGAAGGCCAGTATTCAATCTACGACTTCAGCCCCTCCTCACACACAAATCAGTCAAGTGAAGAGATAAGAAATGTCCTGGCAGGAACTACTCAGTGGAGGATCTGGGGCATTTTAAACAAACCAGCTGCAGTGTTTATGGAAAAGAATGTCCTCCAAAAGTACGTATTTTTAAATGAAATGTAACGATTACATGGGACGCTGATACAGTCAATGAGGCCGCACGGTTGTTTGTCAAACACGGTCACTGGTCGCCATGGCGACCAGGCTGACCTTGTGACATGGCTCTCGCCACAGCTACAGATATCTGAGGGGCTGCAGTGGAATGCAGGTCCATTCCGATCGGAGCGCCTACAATGTTCGTCCTCAGAAGACCAGACCAAGGGCCACTACTAAATAAACTCCATGTCCACGAGGTCGCCCGTGTCAGGTAGTAAGCCCAAAAAAATAATAATAATAAAAAAATCACACGGCTAAGGAGGAGCCGCCCAATTTCATTTTTAATGATTCCCAGAACTTGACTGAAAAACGAGCTGGGGCAACGCCGTCCTCACGCGGCACTGCGTGCAAATCCGCACCCGCCGTGCCGTGCTGACCAGAGATGCGTCGTGGGGACGACATGCAGCGAGAACGGCGAGCCAGATCTACTCCGTCCCTTGACTTGCGCCGAGTGTGGAGCGGCTGGCTGGGGAGGATGGTCGATACTCGCCTCCGTGCGGCGTACGTGACGGTCAGAACAACGAGTCAAGTATTAAAATTTAAACGCCGACTGAAATTACAACACGGGCCATTGAATTGTTTTGCGTTGCAGGAAATCCACCCCCTCATTGTGTGGGAAGTCACAGGCACTGACAACAACAATAAAAGTGTATTGTACCCACCTGCATTTTTTAAGTGATTTTAAGAAGGAGGTCATGGACGTAGCATGGAATACAGGCTGTTTATCGCTTAGCCTGCAGTAGGCATGACTACGTGTAACTGGATGCTGAATGGGTCTCACGGACTACCTATCACCTAACTAACTGCCATTCTCATTGGGTCTTCTCCACCTGTATGCCGGCTGTAGGCAGAGTGCCCATAGAGCAAATATCAGCTTGATCCACTTAAAAACCAGCAGTCGCCACCTTTGGCGTGGAAGAAAAGAAACGCAATAAATCCATATATAGATTGTCAACCCGCTAACCCGGGTATGTAAATCCCTGGATGGAAGCCAGAATCTGCCTTCTTTAGTTACTGGTTGGCTGATAACCGAAACTGTCAATAGCCCTTGGGACTTTGACCTCTGACCTCGAAAAGGATGACCTCATGCCTTCACACCAGCCACGAGGAGGGAAACCCATTGGGCCAAGTCCGTGTCCAGTACGTCCACTCACCGCGATCTCCCTGCAAGCAGACATCGATATTCCGGTCCCTTCGATTTGTTTCAGTGCATACTCCTTCTCGTCCTTCCTGCAGAGGGATGAAACAAGCGACAGGACAATGAACATTTTATCGGAAACTCTTCCTTCTTCTCAGTCATCTGTAGCGAAGCCTGGCCAGGAACGATGCACATCCTCAGTAACTGTGTCTCCCGTTTCACGTTGGGCCCTGATCAAAATTAAAATGCGTGCAACAAACATACACCGGCTCTCTGTGGCCATCGGTCCCGTGTGAATGCGGGCCGGCGAGTGGCTCTTGGACGGGCCGGTCTCCGTGACCATCGGTCTCGTGTGAACGTGGGCCTGCGAGCAGCCCGTTGACGGGCCCGTCTCCGCGTGCATCTTTGTGGCCATCGGCCAGCGTAGCACAAGGTACGCTAGATCACGGCTATTTTTCACCTTCAAACTGAAAAGAAGTCAATACAATTTAAGAGTGCTTTTATTTCATCTCCGAGGACAGTTCAGGACCTTGACGTAACAAGGTTTATGTTAACAGGCGGACCTCGGAAAAGCCTGCTATAGTTAGGAAGTATAAGGGTAGGCTATTTTTGCACAGGGGCGGCTTAATTTTGTTGTTAGAGGATTAACCTTCACTTCCTTCGCACTTAAAGTTATAGTTTCAGAGGCGCTCAGCTCTGCAGCACTGACCTTATGCTGCCACGCTAGAGGAGATTAGCAGCCGTATGCAGAGCAGTTTCTCATATCGGGTCTAAAAATCAACAAGCGCCGCAACGGGAAGAGAAGGTCTGCCTCATCTTCCTCCGAAGATGCTATATCTCGCCCTACTAAAATAAGCAAAAGATTTCACGTGTGCACAAAGAATCTGCCTTCTACATCTGTATATTCACTGGATTATTATATGCTTATAGGTACCATCTTCAGCAGGTTCTGCAGAAAGTGACTAACGCTTATTACCTGCACCCAGAGTTATTTGATTCATTAACTTAAAGCTAAGACTCCACTGCAAAATATATTAAATAGAAGTACATACTTTGTTTGATTAAAATATGAATTTGGGAGGAAAATAAAATATTACTAGCAAGTCATCTGACCAGCAGTATTATGTCTGTAATGTCATCCCAGAAGCATAGACAAGCATCAGTTTACTGCAGCTCTCAATGTTGATGAATTTCAATATTTTCATTGAATTGAAACTGATTGCTTAGAATTATTATATACCTATAGGTGTCATCTTTAGCAGGAAATGCCTTTGCAGAAAATGCACTGTTCTGCAGGAACAATGGCTAACAACCCTTCAATTATTCAAGTATTTCACAACATGTTCACATTTCACTGCAGAAAATAAAACACACAAAAATTGCTAAATACCCCACCTGAGGGTTCATAAGTGTCACTCTGGCACCAGAGCCCAGAGGTTGCATAATGTAGCTATGCCTTCCTATGCAAAGGGCCATCAGGGGGCTGCAAAGCTGTGTCACTCACACTTGAACAGTAACACAGACACAGCAACAAAGTGACGGGTTAGTCATGCAAACTGTGGATCAGAGATCTTCTGTCAGTAAGCCTGGATTCCCACCACCGAATAATAATATTATTAAATTTAACAATGTCTATCAAATTCATGTGACCCACACTTAGCCAGCCTCTACACTGGCAAATGGCGACATCTCATATTACAAAAACAAGGGTTGCAGACATTTTATCAGAACTGTGCACTTCACATTCCTTTACGTGTCTTTAAAACCCAGCTATCAGACTTTATTCACCCGTGTGCAATTACTACAGCATATTCCAAACTATCCCTAGATGTATGGGTCGGTTCCGAGGTACCTGAGGTCTAGCTAAAACTCCCAGGTAAATTCTGAAGGAGTGAGGAAAACGAGCGACATTCTTCACCTCCAATCACCATTTTAAATCTTATTTTAGGCAAAAATCTGAAGACACTGTCATCATTATATTCAGTTTTGGTAAATGTGGTATTTGCATTATTCATAAATTAAAAAAATAGCCGAAAGCAAGTTTAAAAACTATAGTGGGATTAGGTTACTCAACCTGACATTAGCATCAAGCCTTGCTATTTTCCCTACAAATGCAATCGTGCATACGTGCAAGCAAAAAAAAAAAAAAAAACCTAAACATATAGAGATAAAGATACAGAGGACTATGGTCTACTTGAAACAGCAAAAACTGTTCCGTTTAAACAATCTGAACCTACAAAAACCAAAGCTATGGGGAAATTAAGATCTTCAGTATATGCCAGCCAGTGTAAACTTTCATGCAGCCGATTGCTGAAACCAAAACTGTTATATGCAAATGCCGTGAGCAGCACCCTTCCTGTAACAGCTCCTTCTCCTCAAAGTCTCCCTGAGACCCGCTTTGGGTTTGGCCTTTTAGCAAACCAGGCTAACAAAAAGGGAACAGTAGCTAGCCATGAGAAATGATTCAATGTTGAAAACAGGTTTTTATTATGACTCTTATTACCTCTGCCCAAAGTAATTTGATTCATCAACTTAAAACGAAAACTCCTCTGCAGAATATATTAAGTCAAAGTGCATACTTTGTCTGATTAAAATATGAATTTGGGAGGAAAATGAATCATTATTAGCCAGTCATCTGACCAGCAGGATTCCCAATTCTCTCATCACATAAGCATAGATAAGCATCAGTTTACTGTGGCCCTCAATGTTGATGAATTTCAATATTTTGAGAAAACTGAAACTGATTGCTTAGAATTATTATATACCTATAGGTGTCACCTTTAGCAGGAAATGCCTGAAAATGCACTGTTCTGCAGGAACAATGGCTAACAACCCTTCAATTTTTCGTTACACTTAAACTGAATGATTCAAATTGTCAATCAGTATAAAACCCATCAAACAGGCAAAGTCGTTCCTCAAGCATAACCAACAGCTACTGGAATTAGTCATGCAGAAGAACTCTACAGTTGAACAGAACGACTGATGAGATACAGATAAAATAAATGAAAGGTATATGGGTCCCTCAAGGTCCTTTTGGTAGCCTGCCAGATGCTCGTTATTTTGCTCCGGAGTCTGTGCGAGGTGGTCCGAAAGCATTTAACACATGAACTGTATTTCCTAGCAGTGAATGCCCACTTGTTATCTACAAATAAATGCAGAGAGAATATAATTCCCTGTCACCTTTCAAGACCTAGCCGTGTACTGATACAAAATTATGCACCTTCTGATGAAGTTTGACCACCATGTCAATTCATCACATGCACGACGGCATCTGCAGCCCCCTGGCTTTGCTGATTGTTAATAACATTACTGATTTTTAAAGTCTTCTGCCTGATGCATCGCTTACTCCACATGCAGAAGCTTCGCTTGGCAGCAAACTTCTCGCTGTCTGATGAGGTAACACTGCAACTGCTTGCTTGCGCGAGAAGTGCAGAATGCCAACATTAACCCCCTAAGTTGCTAAATAGCTTGCTGCATGCGCTAACCCTCTGCCCTTGCCCGGGCTGACAAAAATAAACATCATCACTCTGTTTTGGGGGGGGGAGGATCGTTATTGCTAGCTAAGTGACTGCTTGCGTGCATGAAAACAAAACAGTCACAGGGAGCGCACCGGGCAAATCGAACCGTTTCTCTGCCTAATTCGCTAGTGAATACATGATCACAATAATGTCCGTGTTCACGTAATAACAATAAGGCTTTCAGGTTCTCTTACCCGTCTTTGCGCTTAGCTTTATAAACATGACCGTAGGTGCCTCGACCCACTTTGCAACCTTCATATTCAAACAGATCTTCTACTTTCTCTCTTTCCGCCGCGAGCTTTGTTTTGAAGTCGTAATCCATTGTTACCCATAAATATTTCTTAATTTACAATAAAATAAAATATTAATTATTACATGCATTAATTAAATAATCTGATCGTTTTATTCCCCCACCATTTCCTTGTTTGGGATTTTGGTCTGCTCCGCTTAATGTTCACTGGTTCGTTGACGTTTCTGATTGCCCCGCAGTGCATTCTGGTGCCTGTAGTTTTTCATAAACAGCTCGGCGCCGCCAAAAGGCCCGATCCTAGTTCATTAAACTACAATCCTCACACCGCTCTGCGGTTAACGCACTTGCGTAGTAACATGCACTAAAATACAAAAAACAATGCGGGTATACGTACTTCATGTCTTGCGTTTTTTTACAGACGGGCTGAAAACACAAGTTTATCATTAATCGTTCAAATTGTGTAGCAAATCTTATGCGATTTTGCGCATACATTTAAATTTTGATGGACATTTGATGGTTCCTTTCAACAATATTTAGAAGTAACATTGTTCGCAAACTAGCCATAGAAAAATAATGACGTATGCATGCACTTTGGCGCTTTGTGGGTTTTTGCGCCATAATCAAATAACGGAAAATCATATTAGAATTCAAATTAAACATCAGATATTCATGCAATATTTTGGTTTAATTAGCTGTAGTACAAATGAATTAAAATTATGTTATGCAATACAAATTCAAAATTTCTCGAACCAATTTAATATGCAAATATTCGTAATATCGATATACGTTTTTTTTTTGCATTACAAGTGGATTCACTATGCAGAATTAAATATATAATTTTAATTATTACCTTAACCTCTTGAGACCTGGGCTTTTCTTTGGTGTTTTCCTTTAGCATCTTGTTCTCTTGCGTATAGTGCTTATCCGACCAAACAAATGTCCCTGAATAAGTACATCAGGTCTAAGTTAAGCAAAATAACATTATGGAGCAGGTAAGCCAAAATGTAGTGTCCCATATGAGGACATCGGGACTTAGGAGGATAACTCCCTCGTAGCAAGTAAGTCATGATTGTGATAGTTACGTTTTAAAAGCTGCCACGAATAAAGGACAGCTAAACCCTAAGGTACCTGGGACCACAACCTGCATTGGAATATTATACATACTTAGTATTGCCAATTTCTGTGTTCTGTATTATCTCTGATGAATTGTTGAGTATTTTAAAGTTTTCAACTACTAGTCAACTCATTTTGACCTTTAGTATTACATTATTGAAAGTCAATATAACTCCAGAAATAATTAATCCCTGGTTTATACAAGGCAACAGACAGTGCATATCACATATAAGTTTTATGGGATATAGTTAAATACACAAATAATTCATATCCCTTGTAAGCGAGTCACGCTTCTTCCGCCGTTCCCTGAAAAGTGACTACTAGGTGCCACGCCCCTCTTCAAAGTGATTGACAATCGCAGCAGCCAATCGGGCTGCTTATTGTGACTGTCGGCGACTGCGATAGGTGTAAAATCGCAGCTGCCCTCTCGGCGAACGTTATAAATTCCGTGCGCTGCATTGCAACGCGGCTTTACACAGTATGGCCGGCGATATTAGCTAGCGCTCGCTTCACGGTATTCTCTGCAAAAGGGAAGACGGAAAACCCAAGAAAGCTATACCAGGACTGCTAAAGGACTGTACTGAAATAATAACTATCAAGGAAGGATTAATAAAGTTGAGGAAAAGCAACGTGTGATTTCTGTTGTCGGTGTCTGTTGTCTCGCGATGGAAGAGAACGGTGCACACTTCTTCGAGGGGACCGAGAAGCTGCTGGAGGTGTGGTTCTCCCGCGAAGATGAGGCCAAAGGAAGCGGGGACCTTCGTAACATCCCAAGGTGAGTGTCCTCCCGAGGCACCAGCGGCCACCTTTGACTGGCTCTGCAGCGGAGAGCCTCGGGCCTCGGTGTCATTGGACCATCCAGCCCCGGCCGGGCAGTTTAGTCGCCTATTTGAGTGGCGGTCGCCTCGCCGTCTTCCTGGCGGTGTTATTCCGCTGCCTCGACCCCCCCCCCCGCGTCGGTGGTTTTTTTATGGTCCTTTGCCAAATATGGTGTGGAAGTCGACGCCAGTTAATTGGAATATCTTTATTTGTGCCTATTAATACTAACGCGGCCATCAGACCCCCCCCCTTCATTCATTTATTTCTGCCTCGCAGTGAGACGTGCAGCCGGCGGGTTAATAGTCCCGCTAAAGCGGACGGCGACCGGTGGCCGCGCGTTAGATGCGGCCATTCCGGCGGAGGGCGGCTCGCCGAGCGTGTGCGGCCGGGCCGCTTCGTGCCCCTCCGTCACGTCTCGGCGCAGGGACCTGCGTAGCTAGCTAAGATGGCCCGGGCAGCGCTGCTGCGTAGCGCTTGGTCGCCGGCCAGCCGCTCGTCCGACGCGAAATAGCGCCGTTTTTTCCCTGCGGTCTCTCGCTACGCGGCCCTTATCGCCGCTGCGCCTGTCCGTCGGGCGATCGGGGCCCGACGTGCGGACGGGTTCCCCCCCCCACCCCCGGTAATTTTCCGCCTGCGTGACGCGTGCGGCCCAGGCAATGCGGCTCCGCGGCGCACGCTGCCCCCCGTCCCCTCCGCCAGGGAGCGGCGCGCCGGGCCGCGCAGATTTACGAGCACTGCGGCGGCGTGCGTGCGTGTGCGCGCACGCACGCCGCGTGCGGTCCGGCCCCGAGGCCCGGGGCGCACCACGTGGGCGCGGCCCGGCGGCGTGGTCGCCCCGCAGGTGACGCGCATCTCGCCTGACGTCCTTGCGGCCGATAAGGGCCCGGGGCGATTAGCCTGGACGCGCCCGCCTTCATTCATTCGCCGGCAGGCCAGTCGCGCAGCTTTAGCACCTGAGACCCAAGTCACGTTTTTTTCCCCCCTTAGTCCTTGAGGTTTGATCCCCATCGCTCCACCCTCCCCTCCGATTGGCGGCCTCCGCGGCCGGCGAGGCGCCGGGGCTCCGCTGCGGGGGCCGCGGGGCGTGTGGCGGCGCCGGCCGCGCCTCTGCCCTGCTCTCCTGCCAGACGGCATTGTTCCCGTGACAATGCCGGACTGTCATCCGATAACGTTGTGTTTTATAGGCACGGGCAGGACCTTCAGAAGCTCTGCGTGTGTATTTATATTTTCGCGAACCCCTGCATTGTCACTCATTAAGCTTTGCCATAGCCAAAATGTTATTGGGGCTTTCTTCCGTGAAATTCCCAATCAACCTCTAATCCTTATGCCCGAATTTCAGATTGCCGTTTCACAACCTGTTTCCATTGATTTCCCCCCTCATTTCGAAGCTGGGGCGTTAATGCACGTAGCCTCATTACGTGGGTAAATATTGCCTGTGTAGTACAGGGTTCTGCCCTCGCACGGTTTCATTTTTGTACCGTCAGAATATTGAGTTTCTTCGGGATGTCCCGAAATGCAAAACCAATGCAGTATTCTGATGATGCAATGAACTGGAAGATCAGTTAGCTTCTAAACCTCTCTGCTGTTAACTAAAGTAGGACTGGTCTTCAGTATGTTCCAGTAGATCTGGACTTGATGCCAGGGGGGGGGGACATGATTGCTTGAATGTTCCCGGGAAGTTTTCTCAAAAGCTGTGAAATTGTCCAGTTGCCCCTGTCTAGAATTACTAATCAGGCATTGGCAGCTCATCAGGACCTGAACTCACTGTCAGTGGAAGGTGATTCTCCTGACTTGAGTTTCATGGGAGTGGCCGTTTGATCGAATGATGCCAAGATTTTGTTTGTGGCTTGACTGGATTAACTACTCCGTGTCAGTGCATGAGGGGTGGCGGCCTGCCAATGACCGAATAAGTCCACAAGGACGTTCGATTCATGGCTCGCTTGGCCGTATGCTCAGCGGTTAAATGTCGCTGAAGCATTTACATTGAGCTGATGCTTTCGTCCAAAGCGACACCAGAAGTGTGGCAGGTAATTAGTACATCACAAGCATACAGCTGTCATGGAGCTGACCATTAGGACCTCTACAGGACTATTCAAATGACACCAGGTAGCCATGTCTGGTATTTGAAGGTCTGCGAGATGTGAAGTATGGCTGCTACTGCATTCAACCTGACAGTTGTTGATTTTTCAAAATGAAGCCATTTTTCTGCCGAGGTGGAAGCACTTTGTGAGTACCTGTTTGTGTGAGTACCTGTTTGTGTGAGTACCTGTTTGTGTGAGTACCTGTTTGCGCGAGTACCTGTTTGCGCGAGTACCTGTTTGCGCGAGTACCTGTTTGCGCGAGTACCTGTTTGCGCGGCAAGACCCCTGTGTTACCGGGTAAACTGAAACGCCCTTCCGTAGCTGAGAATACATTTGAAAGAACAGCAAGGTTGATGGTGAAGACTAAGTGGTTTTATCATTTTGAACAAGTGATGAATGGAATAGATTAGATTGTATGACTGAATGGTAAGTGGGTATCTTTTCAGTTTCTCACTTGTTTTTCTTCTCCGTGGGGTTTTCAGCTGGGCCCGTTTTGGTGACATTCCTCTCGCCTGGTCACTTTACACTGTCACCCAAATGGCTGAACCATTTCAAACACTCAACCTAATTTTCAGGCAGGGTTTTTGACCTTTGAAACTTGGAGCGTTTGTAAATGCATATTCAGGCACTGGAGTGATATTCCTCTGTAGTGTAGTGGTGTGTAAAAACAGGCATCCCTCGTCCTTTCCAGGAAATCCACACGTGTGAGCTGACTGCCAGATGGCATTACGATTGGCGCTAGCCTATCGTGGCGGTCGGGATGCTTGCTATTGCTCCCTGTGCGTTGGACATGGCAAACTGTGATTCATCATACCATATCCAAGCCTTTGCTCTGCTAATGCCTTAAATGGCTGTTGCCAGGTGCTGTGAGCAGCTTGTGAATTCCAGCACTTAACTGGCACTGTCCCATTTCTCCCTGGGCGCCTGGTCATACTCCCGTGATAAGGGACTACTACCTTCAGGGCTGCTGTATGTGAACTTGGTTCCCCTCTCGTGACCCTAACTGGAGTGCCCGTCATGACTCGCGTGGTCGGGAAACGTGGGGGAGTGATGCCTGTGGCTTTGTGGTGGCTCTGAGTATTGAGGCTATACTTCATATTAAACATGCTCCAGAATTGATTTTTATTTATTATTCTGAAAACTGCCGCTTTGGGTTTGTGCACCTTTTTGCTGTCATTTATCTGTGCTTGTTCTCGTTTGGGAGAGATGTGACTTTGCAGTGGCCCGTTGGGTCGGGGGCTGCATACACCGGTACCCCAAGGAGACCCTTTCGTCCGTTTTCTTGAGCCGAGCTGCTGAAAGCATCGCCAAGCATCTCATATCACACTCGTACAGGTCATACAGAAATACAAAGGGATTTTCCCACCAGTCTGGACTTTTCTATGAAAACGTCCGTAAGATTGGTGGACATAAGCTGCCAGCACAAACTGGAGACAGTTAAGCAGCTCCTCTCTGATTAGAGGCGTGATGTAAGTGTGTGTGTGTGTGTGGGGGGGTGTGTGTGTGTGGGGCACACCTACAGGTGGTGGTCTTCACCTTTGGCCTCGACCTTTATCTGGCATATTTATTCATGTTATATAGCTCAACAAACCTTACAAAATCGGTCCAGTTATTGACATTAGCATTCCAGGCTAACTCACATTTTTAGCATTCTTTTAACATTCTTACAGGTCCTACATGTAGAACTTTTACTGTATTGACCTAACTTGCTCCGGTGGAGTTTGACTTACATTTTGCTTACTCATTAATTGGTTTCTAGTGAAGTAGAGCTAGAAATTTAGCTTTTATCGGAAGCCAATCTTAAGCATCTTTAGACTGTTTTAACGGTTTGTACCATTTTCTAGTTATGAAGTTTACTTTCTTGGTTATTCAGTCTGTTTTAATCTCCACATGCCCTCACCATGAATATAGCCTTAATGTCAACATGACTGACTAAGCAAGCCATAGTGGTTTGCCCCTGAGATGTTGTAGATTAAATGTGAGATTCTATCAGAGTGCTGAAGAGGCCGCTTACCACTGCTCTCTTTCCAGGTTCGAGTGGGACAAGCTTCTGGAGAATGTGCATTGTTTGATCATAAGTGTGACAAAAACTGACAAACAGGAAGCTTATATACTCAGGTGAGTTTCCTCATGCACTGCCATCTCCTTGGTGGGGTGTCTAACCAGCTCCTTCCCCTTTCTGCAGATTCGAAAGTGCAGGCTTGGATGCCATAGTTCTCATCTCACCACGCAGCCCCAGAGCTGCATGGAGACGGGCTCATCTTTAAGTGGAGGCTAGCGTGCATTGTTGAGTTGTTTGTAAATAGCCTTCTGAGCTGGGGAGTATAAGGACTGGTCTTCAGCAGCCATAAAAGCCAATAAAACCTTTCCCTTAGAAACTGCGTCAACAATTTCTGTCCTTCATTGAACTCTAGTGACATATGGCATGTCCACACCTTGTTGAGTCATTGTAGATAAGGTCTCCAAGCAGGATCTGTATGGCAGTCCCTTCATCCAAGTCTGAAATGGCGCGTCCTCTGGGGAAATTTGCTATTCCTGCATCCTGGCTGAAAGCGGTACCATGGAACCTGACTGGTTCGTCTGGGAAATCCTCCAATCATTTAGTGCTCTAGCTTACTTATGCAGGGATGACTCCCAGAATGCCTTGCTCTGGCTCATATCTTGAGGCGTGGCCTGATATTATTTTTGTGACCCAGACAGTCAAGCAGCTCACTGTGCCTGATCATTTTGTGCATCGCAATCTTTCTGCAGAATGGCTTACACATTTCCTCAAATGTCATTTCTTTATAATGTCTTTCAGGTCTCTGACAGCAGATTTATCCTAGCTGGTTGTGGATCTTAAGACTAAGACTATCTTTTAAGACTAAAACTGACTTTGTGTTCTCTTAAGACTAAAAACTAACTAAACATGAATTAAGTCCACTGTCCTTCATCCAGACAGCAATATTCTCTGGTGAAAAGGGCTGTCGTGGTTGGGAGGAAACGGGCGCCTTAAATTTTCGACTCTTGACACCAGCATGCTGATATGTCTCCCAACAGTGAGAGTAGCATGTTTGTCTCCAAGAGACGTTTCATTTTGAAGACATGTGGAACTACCCTCTTACTGCAAGCACTGGTACCTCTGCTGGAACTCGCCAGAGAATACTGCGGCTTTGATGCCATCGAGGTATCGATCTTTCACTAAGTCCAATGGTTATGACAGTTTTTGTAGCATTTGGCTGAAAGATACTTGCCATAATGCATATGGTATGAATTACAGTAAGAACATTTATATGAAAAATGTAAAATGATTTAACAGCTCCGGTTGTAATTCATAAGACACAGCTTTTAAACAGCGTTGTGATCAAGCGGTAAATTTGGATGCAAGTCGCATGCTAGCAGGCCGTTTGAATCAAGACGAGGCTCACAGCTCCGACTTTCATAGATGGAATTGCAGAAATTGTTGTAATTTACAGTTTCTACAAATTTTTGTGTAAGCCAAAGTGCTCGATTTTAATGCCTTGCATTTTCATCAGCCCATAAAATCCCCAGTCCATAATGAGGAAATATTTTCCTTACAACCTTTTATTTCTGCAGAACTTTTTTTATTCCCGTAAGAACTTCATGAAGCCAGCCCACCAGGAATCCCCCCACAGGAACTTCCAGGAGGAAGTTGAGTTCCTTGGCCAGATATTCCCAAGTTAGTATCCTGTCCTTCGGGAGAACTATGGTTCAGTTTTTGTAGTAAATGCCAAGATTGTTTTTCACCATGTTTAATTATTTCAAAAATTTCAGATGGAGCGGCGTATTGCATGGGACGTTTGAACACGGATTGCTGGTACGACTACACTCTTATGGCTCTAGTATATTCATGTTAATCTGTCACTTGATTGTTGTGAAGAAAAAAAATGGGTCTGAAGAGGTCTTGTGCTGTTGCAGGTACCTGTTTACTCTGGACTTGCCAGAGTTATGGGAGAACAAGCATGCGGATCAGACCCTTGAAGTTCTGATGAGTGATCTCGACCCAGCGGTTATGGACCAGTTCTACATGAAAGATGGTGTTTCTGCAAATGATGTCACTCGTGTAAGGATCTTTTGTACATAGATGTGTAGATGTTGGTGAATGACTTGGTCAACGAAATGCAAATTCATCTCTTTTAGATGAGTGGGATTCGTGACCTGATACCAGGTTCTGTGATTGATGCCACAATGTTCAACCCGTGTGGCTATTCAATGAATGGAATGAAGACTGATGTAAGCGAGCCCGCCGTACCTTTGGTCCTGAAGATTCTCTCAGTATCAGATTGGGTCGGTAGCAATTTTTTTTTTGCCTTTATCTCTCTAGGGAACTTACTGGACGATCCACATCACTCCAGAGCCCGAGTTTTCCTATGTGAGCTTCGAAACTAACCTCTCTCAGACCTCCTACGACGATCTGATAAGGAAAGTTGTCGACGTCTTCAAGCCGGGGAAATTCGTGACTACACTCTTTGTTAACCAGGTACCATACCCCAGTGTGTGCCTTGGGATAAAGTCCGGGATACCGGTCGGCCCCGGTAGAGCCTAACCCGAGTGTCCCGTCTCTTTCAGAGCTCCAAATGTCGCAGCGTCTTTTCTTCTGCCCAGAAGCTTGAGGGGTACAAGCGCCTCGACCGCCAGTTGGCCCAATTCAACGATTACAATTTCGTCTTTACCAGTTATGCTAAGAGTCGCCAGCAGCAGCAGCAGAGCTAAACATGAAGAAGCGTAAAAAGAAAGCTGGCCGCCAGGGGATCCTCCCCGGGGGCCAGTGTCACCGAATCCAAATCACCACGCTACTCAGCTGCCGTCGTTCAAAGTTAACGGGCCCTAGTTTAACTTTGAGTTTGAATTATATGCCTTCTTGTATCTATGACTTGGATATCTTGCATGAAAGCTCTCTCTGTTTAGATATGCTAGCCCACTCTTGCTGTGAAATTGAAGTGCATGTAGAGGAATTAACCGCGCACTGTTTGAAGCACCCCTGTGGTGCCCCCTCACGCACCCAGCATTGTGGCCCCTTCCTACATGTCTCCCCCCTCATTCCTCACAGACAGGGTTTCCGTGCCCACTAGGTAGGGGCCCTGGCACGCTCAGATGGGAACCCGCTTCCATCGTGTGGTTACACACCGTCGGCAGGCTTGCCTATGAGTTTCACGTGATTTCCAGCCTGTACTCCTCACGACTTGGTATCTCCATGCCTACGGAAAGCACTTTAAGAGTACCTGCTCTGGCGCCTTGGTCCTCACACTCAGTTCTTGTGCTGTTTTTTTTTTCCCCCCCTCCATGATGAGTGACATGCTGTAGTTGGGTAACGAGGCCAAGCGCGTCACCCCCACGGCAGCTATGTTCTGTCCCACGCCCCGGAAAATTACATCTAGAGCCACCTTCCCCCAAGTGCCATTGCACTTGACACAGGTACAAAATGCCATTTGAGTATATAATGGAAAGAAGCACTTTAGTATGGCATACTTGAAGTTGCAGTTTGCTACACTTCCACGCTTTAGCCCTCCGATAGTAGAGTGCCCATCATCAACATGTACACTATGGCAACGTGTCATTATAAAAAGCATAAAGTACTTTATGATGGCATCGACCAAAAGGGGGGGTACAGGTGAGTAATAATATAGAGTGAGGCTGCTTATTCCTGCTCCTGGACATCTACCCCCCCCCCCGCAGAGCACACCTGATACTGATAATCAGGCCCTTGTGTAGCACCTCAGTCTTGGAGCAAACTTAGCTTCAACTTGGCTGGCTCTAAAACTGAGACACTATTGAAAGGCTTTAGTATCAGGTGTGTTAAATTAGGGCTGTACCTCAGCTCTCCGCGGGAGGGGTAGATCTCCACGAGGAGGAAAGAGCAGCTCTGTTATGTCTCAAGGGAATATAGTCACTTTTTGACTATTATTGGGGCTGGTTTGTAGCTCTCCTGCACTGTGTGGCCCCATAATGCTGCCTTTTCCTATTGTGTTGTCTCATCTAAAATGGAAATGATGAATCTGACACTTTGCCTAGTGGAAAGCACCCCCCCCCAGTCTCCCCCCCCCCCCTGCTTTGTGAATGACGTAGTTTCTCCCAGAAATCAGTAACCACACAATGGATGCTCACCGATCTCAGCATGCCAGGGTCATCCCGGATCATTCCACACACCTATTGCGTAAAACTGCCGTTATATATATATATATATTTTTTTTTTTTACCATGCACAGACATGTTTGCAGTGAATCGGTCCAAAATGTGACACTTGCAGTTTTCGGAGTAGCATCAATGCCCTTTGTTCAGTGGCAGAGGTCCTGTGACTCTGTGGTGCATGTGACTTGTGCTGTATTGCTCGACAGTGTTGTTGACCACGCTTCACCCCTCCCTCATTCTTAGCGGCTGTAATTTCGTTGAAGCAGAGATATCCTGGCCTATACTGGGCATGGGGGTAACCAAAACCGGTTCCCAGGAAGGACTTGAGGGAAAAGGAGTCTGATGTAATTGAACACAGCTTCTTCAGGCATGAGAGTGAAATCTAAGTGAAAACACATCTGTGATGACTAGACTGGCTTACAGAGTGACTGTGGGGGCACCCATCATGCCTTTCCTGGCAGAGCGCGCTGGTTGGCTTAAGCACAGCGACAAGGGAACATTCGCGTTTCTGGGCTGCTTTCGGCAGTTAGGATCTTGTCTTGTTTTCAGTTTCCAGTTATGAATGGTTTCTGGGATGTTTCACAAAGTTACTTATGAGGTTGGTTTCTCGTGGGTAAAACAGCCACGTTTCTAACGATTTCTTCACCAGTGGACCACTTGATTCTGCACTTAAAGCAAGGACCAAAACAAAAAAAGCATGGAACTGCTATCTCTGTATCTGGTTCTCAAAGGGCATTTGCCCACCTGTGGTTGGACTGTACGGTCCTTGCTGGGATTGCCCACTACAGCATTTTAATGCCAGCTAGCCAATAGCGACTGATGTACAAGTACATATGCTCACCATAGAGATGATGATTGCATTTCTTTTTTGCCCTCCACCCACATCTACGGTAATAGTTTCACAACTTTAATCCTGCAAGGCTGAAGTATTTTAGACCAGTTGTTCACTGTATTGAAGGCCGGTTACAAATCCACTTATTTTGAGGCTTTGTCATATGAAAATCAGCTTCCTAGTTGGTCTCCCACCTGCCACTTCTTGCTTGATTCTTCAGAAGAGGTTTCCTGGGTAAGATTTCAGTGAAGTCAAACAAGGATGGGTGTTACAGAAGCATGAAAAATCTGAATGTTGAAGGAAAACTTTGCTGTTAATTCTTTTGCTAGTCTTTGGTTGGTCAAGATGTGCTGATTATCTGTACTATGAGCTTGATGCTTTAATAAATGCTTTTAAAAAATGATCTTTTTGTCAGAGTATGGAGTTTCCCTTCACCTGAATTATGACCTAATTAGAACTCAAGGGCAATATTACCATTTCACAAGAAGAATACAATTCAGTATCTGTAAAGTTATGGAATAAACATTTAGAATTAAATCCCTTGGTCCTACATTCATACAACGTAACAGCCATGTGAAATTTCCCTGGAATACCAGTGTTGCTCAAAGGAATTCACTATTTGTAGTTTTCAATTGCAGTTCTATGTATAATGTGAACAGTTTATAAATACAAAACCACAATTGGAACCAAGTGTAAGAATATAACATAACATGAAAGTCCGAAGATGCCACCTTATTGGCTGGTTAATACCGCTAATTGCACGTTATCTACTTGATTGCTTTAGGAATACTAAATGTTTGATCCCATACTGTTGCCTTTTTGGTTGTAGAAAACTATTAAATTCAGATTTTTGATTGATAATGTTACATTCAATGTACACCAAGTTCACAGAATAGAGGGTTTCGGACAAGGACACGTCTAGAAACGCACCGTCAATCTAGTGCAGCCACAGCAGGTAAACAGGCTTAAATTCTGGAAAGTTCACTGCTGCGAAGAAAAGGCAGTGTCTTTAATCTTTATTCTCTGCCCCCTTCCTTCCCACACTTGGCCCTGAGGGGGAAGTTGTCTTGCTAAAAACAATACAAGTAGAAACGTAGTTTATAATATGACTAGGCTCCGAGTCCAAGTAATAATGAGGCACAGGCATGGCTGGCTTCAATCATCCACCGAAGGTTGAATAATTAGTAGAAAAGAGAGTATTTAATTATGTAGAAAACCTTCCCTCTGGCACATATGCACTTTTTAATGAAGTGCTCTTGCTAGACCCAATCACTTATCGATTTGCCCTCCACCTGTATGACCCAATAATGATGCTATAAAATACTCGAACTACTGTACATTTCCTGTGCATAGCACTGAGGCCCAAACTAGCCTGACACCGCAGATGCCAGATGCAAATAAGCACTACAGGAGCTTGCGAGGAAATTCTGATGAATTGATATGGAGCGGTCTGTGGCTTGGCGGGCCACTGCCTGCGAATGGTGGGTCTCTGGCTCAAATCCTGTGGTTGGTAGAGTCATTTCACCATTGTGCCCGTGAGCAAGACCCTTAACCCTGAAATTACTCCAGAGGTGTCAGATAAATGGCTGGGCCCAGGTTCCATTCTCACGTATATATATATGTGTGTGTCTCATTGGAGAAGACGATGGGATTTGCGAAAAATGACACATCATTAGTCAAATTCCTGTTAATGCAGACATGGCTGTGAGGACATGAAATCTTTGTTAAAGTTGAACTCTGAAGACATCTAGTGGACCTTTTAAGAAGTATTCAGATAGCTTGATGCTGGAATCTTCCATGGGTTCTTACAGTGACAGCAGATGCCTGACACTAATGTACAGTAATGACAGAGAACTTGGTTTATACATCAGAAACACAGCACAAGATGTCCATTGGCTACTTGTTATATTTAGAGCTTCTTCGTTGCTTTTTTTAGCTAGTGGGGTGATTTACACTCACCGGCCACTTTATTAGGCACACCCATCCAACTGCTTGTTGACGCAAATTACTCAGCCAATCACATGGTGGCAAGTAAATGCATTTAGGCATGTTGACATGGTCAAGACGAACCGCTGCAGTTCAATCTGAGCTTCAGAATGGGGAAGAAAGGTGATTTAAGTGACTTTGAACGTGGCATGGTTGTTGGTGCCAGACGGGCTGG
>JAODKL010000039.1:3110549-3121325 GCA_026780765.1 Petrocephalus schoutedeni | reverse complement strand
CTGCCCGCGCCAGCCAGCCAGCAGAAATACTTGTATAACAAATAGTGACTAGCCCAAAAGGGAAACCTAACCAAGTTAGATCAAAGCACCATTCAAAATAAAAACAAAAACAGAAGGAAAACGGGAACCGGAAGGCGGGCGTTTAGCACCACGTCGCCGCCGAGCGTGAGCGATGGGGACCCGGGACCTCAGAACTGATCCAGGAGCTGCCGGACGTAGGGGCCCTTGGAGAGCTGCCGCGTGACCCGAGACAGTTTGTACAGAACCGGGCAGTCCAGCGAGACGCACGGGACCTGGCGCTCCGCGGCGCCGCTGCAGTTCCGGCAGACCTGTGGGGACAGCAGTGTGGTCACGCTGTGTCACAGCGACACCCGAAGAGGGCGCCGGTCGCTGCCGCGTCGTCTCCGATATCGCTTACGTTTCAGGAGCGAGAGCACAGGAGGGTGACAGCTGGCAATGCAGGGAATGCGTTACGCAGAGCCGTTTACGGCTCGGGATTCGACATAGGAATGCAGCATTTAAACTGCTGCGTAATCCGCAGCCAGGGGGAGACATTACGCCCAAAATGAATGGCATTTTTCATCACAAATAACAGCAAATCTTACGCAAGCCCTGAGAGTCGCGCCGGCTCGCACCCGAGCGCCCGTACCTTGAGCAGATGCTCCTGCTGGGCTTCCCACTGGCGCAGTTCCTGCTGCAGCGTGACGGTGACGCGCTGGGGGTCGGCGCGGCAGCGGGCGCACACGCCCAGCTGGGTCAGCTCGTCACACACGGGGCAGTGCAGCGTGGTGAAGTACTGCGAGATGGTGCCCTTCCTGCACACCTCCTCGTCACCGGCGCCGGCCGTGGAGCACGCTTTCTGCACCTGGGGGTCAGCGATGGACGTCAGAAATGAGATGGAAGAACCCACTGGTAGATTAGAAATGCGAAAGATCCAACCCTCGAGCTCAAGCACAGCTTACCGTTGGGAGCCACGTAACGAGTTACAGATTCAGGTCAATGATAATTTAGCATCATCTGAAGTCTCAAAGAAACAAGGATTTTTTATTTTTTATTTTAGCATTCTTGAAAATTCTGTTCCTCGTTCAGCATTTTATCTCCTCAACAGACCAACAACTGTACAGCTGTTCTCAAAGACAGATTTTCCCGTTCGGCGCAGCCCTGACCTCTCGGAGGCCAGCTTCCTGCCCCGGGAAAGCCGCCTGTGTTAACGAATCTCGATCGGGTGGCATGTCCAAAGAAGCACAACAAAAGGTCTAACTGCGCGGCCTTGGATGCTACTTCGGGTGCGCGGCCACTAGATGGCAACATCGGCCCACATTTAAAAAACAGTACATGGTCCTTTGTTGACGTTGACGACTTGAGCTATATGGGATGCTTGTGGCTGCTCATGTCGAAGTGGCCCTTTAAATATAGTCTCAATGCATTAACTGGAGGTGAGGGAGAAGTGACCAAGGCTTGTGTTAATAATGGAAAGAAAAAAAAAGGACCCACTAGGCTGAAATAACATTAACTGGTGGTGCCATTTGGGCATGTGGAGTGTCCTGCTGTACATGCCCTTGGGGCCACTCACCCGGGGCAGCTCGCGGTACCAGTCGAATACGTCCACGCCGACAAGGGCGAAGATGCGGTCCAGCGGAGGCAGGATCTGCTTGGAGATGTAGTATGCGCTGTTGAGCCGCAGCCCCGGATCCTGCAGCGCCTCCAGGGGGCGCCGGACCAGCTGGATGAGGGGCACGCCCGGCATGCCGTACACGATGACGTAGGGAACCCTCTCGCCGACGCGCGGCTCCAAACGCCGGTCGTAGGCCAGCATGCGCCTGGCAAGGTCAAAAGGTCACGGTGGGCATAGTGCGTACATCTGAATGCTATTAATACAACAATTATGATAAGAATATTAACTATATATTACTCTAAAAACACATAGCAAAGTCCATAACAGCAGTGCTGCCACATATTACATTTTCGTTTGCAGATTCCAAAACACAGATGGTGCCCGAGTTACGATTTTTTGATCTTACGATGACCATAGCAATACTATAACGTATAAATATTTTAAGTTGCGCGCAGCAGGCAAACGTAGCGGGAGGTTGTTGCTGGGATGTAAGCATCTCCCGCCTTGCGAGATGCCTCTCGCCAGTGACCGACAGAATTCAGTTGTCTCGGTGTTAGAGCGCGTATTTTTCTCCCCCAGTCGTTTTGGTGTTTCAAAGCCCATCTCGACTTAGGATACTTTCAAGTTTCGATGGGGTCATCGGAACGCATCTCCATCGTAAGTCAGGGAGGCTGTATTTCAAGAACAGCAAGTCCCATTGTTCATATACATGACTGCGTCGCGACACTCTGCAGCGACGGTCTGTGCATAACAGCAGAATGTTTTCCATGTAACAATAACTCGAAAGTCAGATATATTTTTTTTTCCTTTCTCCATATTAATGACAGCGTTGCTAGGCAACCGTCTCAGGTACAGTGAAATGAACAGCCTTGTGCAGACAATGGGTGCTGCGAGGACGCAGGGCGGATTTACAGACGGCACACAGCGTGCATGTAGACAGGCAGTCAATCAGACCACTGCAGTCCAGAGCTAAGCTGCGGGCAAAGAACAGCTCTGCTTCAGGTTGGGTATCAGAAGGCTACCTGGTGAGCTCCAGAGCGGGGACGCAGGCTCCCGGTCTGTAGGAGGCACTGCCCCGGTACTCCTTGGCAAAGGTGAGGTCCTGCATGCTGGCTTTGGCCTCCAGGACCTTCATGCATTGCCGCTGGACGTACTGCTTGACCTGGCTGATGTCTCGCGTCTCGAACAGCAGCTTGATGGATCGCTCCAGGATCTGGGGGAGGGTGGGAAGGGGGGAGGTGAGGATGCGGGCGCAGAGAGATGAGAGCACAGCGGTAAGAACGCGGCTTCGGCCGGAGACCGCCACAATTCTGCCTGTCCATTCACCCGGTTCATTTTGAGGCTTTTCCCCCTCATATTACACCCCCCCTCCCCCACCCCCCCAAACGACGGCTGGGAGAAGACGGCACGTGTAGGCAAACTGCCACGGCCTCGAGGTGAAAGCAGTGCCTGAAATTCCCCCGGTTACCTTGGAAACAGCAGGGCAGCCGTCTCTGCGCACAGTCTCAATCCCTTTGGCATCAAAGACGGGATCCTTCTGGTCCAGGCTCTCGTACATGTAGCCCACATAGCGCTTCTTTGTCTGAAGCACGCAGGGCAGGTAAACCTGGGGACGGAGACACACACACACACACACACACAAACATGGCAATGGGCCTGTAAATAAAATCCATTTCACGGTTCAGGCTCCATCATAGAGCCATACAGCGGTCAAATTTAATGCTACACTGACCGATGGCCCCTCCCCCTGCTCCTCCCCACCCACCTTTTCGAACTTGAGCTTGACAGGCTTAGGGTTGGTGGCGGTGACGGCTTCGGCGATCTCATTCCCGATCTTGAAGGCCTGCTCCTTGGTGGCTCCTTTCAGCAGTACGAACATACTGAGGGACAGAAATGCCAAGTTCAGGGGGTGTGCAACCCGAGCCGGACTGCACCAGCTGGGCGCCTGGCGTCGCCGACCTCTGACCCGAGCGGGCTGCACCAGCTGGGTGCCTGGCGTCGCCGACCTCTGACCCGAGCCGAGCCGGACTGCACCAGCTGGGTGCCTGGCGTCGCCGACCTGCGACCCACCTGTCGGTGTCTCCGTACACAACGCGGGCGCCCCACTTCTTCGTGTCGTTGACAAGCTTGATGGCTCTCTCCAGGGTCTCCCTGGCTTTGTGGACGATGCTGTCACCAACCTATCAGTGCAGGAACAATAAAACACAACCATTGGTCTTACAGTAGTCCTCGTGATGGGGGTGGGGGATCTCCGCCCTACTTTTAGTTTTAGCTTAGGTTACCAAGGTCTCAGAATGGAGGCTGTATATCCAAAATACGACGGTATACTGTATAACCACAATGCCACATAAGCCAGTCTGATGCTTTATCAAAGACAAAAGTGGTTACAAGAGGGCTTCTGATCAAATTAGAGGCTTAAACTATCCACTGATTGTGAAGAGAGCTTAAGTAACTACTTCTAACTATGACTCAAGCACCTCCAGGAACATCCTTGACATGTGTCCCTACGCGGGGTGTAGAGACTCCTGCCAACAGCCTCAACGTAAGAGGTGACTGAAGCCTCAGGCTGCGGTGGGGTGAGGCGGGGGGTGCTTACCTCCACACAGGGCATCCTGCCGGAGTAGCCAGCGGACGTGTAGCCGAAGGTGACGTTGGCGATGAGCTTCAGCCCCAGCTGCCGGGCGTCCAGAAGGCGCACCAACACCTTGTCGTGCTTGTTGGCCTTCATCGACTGCTTGACCATGATGCGAGTCTTCAGGATCTCCTCCAGCATGCTGGGCAGGACGCCCTTACGCACCGACGGCTACGTCGGTACAAGAAAACCAAGTCGGACGCGGGGCAAACGGGGCGGCGGATCGCGGCCATTTCGGGGAAGACGCTTTTCACGTCACATGAGAGGTTTACCCAGTTACATAACCTCTGAAACCCTACACTTCTAACAGCGTGCCATGAAATTTCAGTTACTGCCATTAATAAAATAATTAGTTTGTTACGTAATTCGGAAAAAGCTCACATACAATAATAGGACCGATGACAATGCCAGGTCATGTCTACCTTGACGAAGGCAACGCCGTTTGGGGAGACTGTGATGTCATGGCGGAGCTGGTACAAGACGTCAGGAGGAAATCTCAGAGACGTACATCCAAATTTATATTCATCGTGCCTGTAACAGAGAGAAAAATGCTGGAACCCCGCTGCTTTGGATCAGGTGTGACATTCACACCATTTATCACATTTTTGCACGTTCAAATGTTAGTATTAATCAACACAAACGAATAAGCATACTCTCCAAAAATGCATTCGAGTCTCCTTTGCAAACCCAAAGTGTCTGGCCATATTTAGCTGTTGGAAGCCAGCACGAAGGTTACTCGCTTCGAGCACCCTAAGGTATCTGATCAAATGTCAGACGAGAATACATTTTCTCCCACTCAGACAACAAAAGGGCATTTGGGCGTTTTTAGGGGCGAACTCCTCCAGCTCATACTGGGAGAAACCAATTTAGAAGCAGGGCTTGGGCAGACTAACTGTAGCCTTTCATAGTGCGAGGGTAAGAATGAAGGACCAATGGGGAGCCGTCTCCTAGTAAGTCTGTGTGTGTCACACACAGAAGGGCCAGCTTAGTCTGCAAGCTGTCTGCAAAGTCCAGGTGACCAACGGCTGTCCGTCATGATTATCCCACCAGGGGTTCAGGGGGGATGACATTTCCTTTCACTCTGTACTGTCGATGGTGGACATGACAGAAGAGCCTCACTTGACTACTTGACTTGAGTCAACAAACAAAAAACGTAGCAAGCAACCCAGAGCTAATCTCAAAATGATACTGGGCAGTACATAATCTCACCACACAGTCTGGATTTTCCAGCTGGAGTGGTGTGACCGTGGTGAAAGAGGAGCTCAGTGGGGGTGCAGATGAAGGCGAGTGAGACGTCCTTACGTGCCCAGACTCTCCACATGGCCCAGGCAGGTGGAGTAGCAGTAGTTGTAGGCGATGACGATGGAGGGGTACAGCGACTGAAAGTCCAGGACCACCACAGAGTTGCTGTAGAAACGGGACTCTGGCTCCATGATTAGGGGGATGCACTGGGGTGCCCTCTGCTGGGCCCTCTGCTGGACGCTGGGGGACACTGCGATGTAGTTGAGGGGTTTGACGAGTCGGAGCATCATGGACTCCACCCGGTACTGTGGTGGTGGGGGGGGATCATGAGAGTAAACACCAATGCTGGCTGGCAGAGAGGCCAATACTCTAATACACTGCCATTTAAACCACTCCAAGGTCCCGGATAATTTCACACCCAGGTGCACTAAATGAACCAAAAATACACCGTCTTAAAAATGTCTAATGACTGTTATGCACAGCAATCCCATATCATCATGAACTCCACAATCCTCGAAAGACCCACGGGTGCCAAAAACGGAACGGGTGCAAACAGAAAATAATGGGTCTGAATCTCATAAAGCATGTACATTCCATTTACGCACGATTCACAAAAATCATCGCCAAGGGCAGGCATACTAGTACAGCTCCTGAAAATGCATAGCGTCGCCCTGGACTATTACAGCTCCGCCAGTAATGAAATCTCCATCAGCTTATCCCATTAAATCCACGCAAACCGCAGATCTAAAGAAGGAATTAAAATCTTATTGCCACGTTCTTAATTCATGGCAGCAGTTCGCCAGCATACAAGCTAGACTTATAAACCATATATATTTCTCAAACCTGCCAGCCTGCACATTTCTGACTGTACTGTGGAAATAATGGATTCTGAAAAGAAGCTCGTCTCCTGCTGGAGTGGCAGTCATGGTGTTCACACGTCACCGATTACAGAAACCAGAAAGCTTTGTGGCCGGGCTTCATTATCACGTCAAAAACACAAACCAGAGCACTCAGGCGCATTACAGACTCTCCCAGCCATAAATTCTTTTCCATATTTAAAAACAAAATAAATGTACACCTGTCTTGTACGCTACGGTAATTAGACGCATTTCCATATTGTATACAACTTCTGCAAATGCCGCTACAAAGCTTTTAATCTGAAAAACGAAACGAGGAGGAAGGAGACGGATATTTTAATGACCTTCCCAAATTACAACGGCAATCAAAGGATGTCTTAAAAGAGCTTTGATGCCTCTGATCCATGCATTTCAGGGTAAAGATGCGGTAATGCACTCAGAGAATACATAAAGGAAGAACATAACCACGTGTACAAGAGGTTATTAAATATGACCGCTCTGCACCAGCACAGAAAAAGCTGCTCTGATAGTCACTGAACACATTCCCGACCTAGAATTCCACCAGTGTGGTTATTATCACTCCCTGCCACAAGGGGGCGCTAGGGGTGGAGCACAAGCAAATCCTTGTAGAAACTCCCACATCACTCAGGCTCACCCCTGCAGTCAGCTGGAGGAGATGCGTCTTTATACTGTGGCCTGTGCGTTAGATATTGAACAGAAACACGAACAGCATAGCCCAGGATGCTAGTCTTGTGATAATAATACACCTCGTCTTGTGTCTTGTGCAGTGATTCTAACCTGAGAACCTCTGGTCAGCACGTGGTAGAACTGGATCCCGAAGACCCTGGCCAGCTCGCTGGTCCTGCCGATGATGTCGCGCTGCTGGAGCAGCTGCATGGTAGCACACACCCGGCTTACGTAATGATCCACCACCTTCCATCTGCAAAGGCCAGGGCAGGACGTGGTGAGGACCCGGTGTGTGTGTGTGTGTGTTTGTGTGTGTGAGAGAAACAGACAAAATTTTGGGAAAACAAAAGATGAGTAAAAAAGCAACTTTCTAAAAAATTCAAAGATTGTCTCAACCTTATATGCATTTTACGGTACTGCTAGGGCTGTTCTGAGTGGGCCACAGTCATCTAAAATGCTCTTTAGTCCACTAGCCGAAATAAAAGTACCCCAAGTAGTGTGTTTTCATTCATTTTCATTAAATATAGACCCCCTCCCAGTAAACTGACGCTCCTGGACACCAGAAGGGAAAAGGGCAGGCAGACAGCACAGACCTGTACAGGTCAGTATGGTGGTCAAACCAGTCGGAGAGGGTGCGGGCGCTGAACAGGGGGAAACGCTGGTGCAGGACATGGAACACCACGCTCTCAAAGCTGTAGCTGTTCAAGGTCACCTGAAAAGCCAGGAGAAGCAAGTCACAAAGCAGTGCTTTCCCACCCGGTCCTCGAGGGCCCTGCTCCCTGCCAGACAGTCCAAACATGGACCATCTGCAGGTCCCCAAGGACCAGACTGGGAAACACAGATCGCCAAGAGACCAAGAAGCAAAATGCCGGCGAGCATGCAGACGCCCACCTCCGTCTTCATCACCCGCCACAGGTTGATGGTGATGCGGCCCACCACGTTTATCTCCGACATGGTGTCAGAGCCATACTCGTCTCGCTCGGTGGAGAAGCGGTTCTCTTTCGAGTCACCTGTCAGCAGACAGACGCCTATTACGGGACCAGACGCGTGACGGCGAACAGACGGCGATGGCGGCACGAGACGGTGCATCTTGGACAGGAATGATCGCAGCCTCCCTCCCGCACCACCGCCTGGCCTTTCCGTACTTGCTGAAATCAGCTCACTCGATGTCAAACCAAGTTATTACTTTGGTTTTAAGCTGGAGAACTCAGCAAAAGCATGATCGTGGACAGCGCCACAGGCTCTTTGTAACATTAGAGTTTAGTGCTTGACAAGGGGGCGGAGCTTAATGCTTGACAAGTGGGCGGGGCTTAGTGCTTGATAAGTGGATGGAGCTCAGTGATTGACAGGCTCCCTCACACACCCACCTACCCTTACTCTGGCAATTTATTTAATTAGCTTTAAGGGAGTTACGTGCTTTAAACACATTTGTTAATGTTCCATTTTAAATATGTATTAAGGAATAAATCTTAGCCAAGGGTGGGTTGGCATTCTGTAATGGAAGGAATAAAGTACTTCAAGCACATTTTGTTAATGTTCTGACATGTTTCAGTGTCACCGCCATACTGCGATGGAGGGAATAAAGTAGTAGCACTAAATATTTGCATTGTCACTGGCCTTCAGTTATGTCAACATATATGGGCCAGAGAAAATGACCCAGTGTGAGGTGTGGGCATATATAGAGGCGGGACCACAGCTGGAAGTTGATTGGACCCCAGGGTGTCCCCCTCCCATCACTCGCCACATATCATTGGCTAATGATAAGGTCAGCCCCTCCGTATGAATTATGACCCTGATTATGCTGCCAGTGCCTCTGTTTCTGGGACAATGTTGCCGTCGCGAAACACAAACTCCAGCCGCCATGTGATGGAAGTTGTTGCCATGTGGGTGCCCGCCGCTGCCCCCGATCTTACCCGGCACTCGTGACAGCTGCTGGCACAGGTCCACGCCCACGGCCGCTGCCCGCTGCAGAAGGTAGCCCCAGGAACGCATCTGCACCTCATACCCCAGCAGGATATCTGGGTCAAACCTACCACAAGAGGGAGCCGCTAACATGAGCCACAGAAAGACTTTTTTCATATAACAATCTAATAATTTGAAGTGTTTTTCAGATATTAATACAAATTGTCTGCTGCTTCATGGTCATCTTTTACTTTAATGTTTAAAGGCTATTATAAGTCACTCTATTCCTTTAGAAAAACGCAAAGTACAAAGTACTGGACTCACTCAAGGCCAGCACTAGATTTAAAGTTTCACAAAAACTTGAGCACTAATGAAATTCAGGATTTTATACCCTGCTCTCTGTTAAAGACAAGATCCATATGGAAGATGTACCGTCTCATGATGTGAACGACTTCCTGGAAGAGCCCCTTCTCGTCGACGGTGTAAGTGACCTGCAGATTCGAAACCCCTGACCTCACCAGCAGAGGAGCTGTGCTTCTGGTACCTGGAGATGGAACAAAAACCTAGTCAGGTTCCTTATACCTACTGAGCCAGCTTAAAGTCACCTAGATGCCATCAGAGGAACAGTAATGTACACTGCCTTTCTTTTGTTATTGTGTCCGTGGCTAGTTTGTTACCACTGTGTGGTGCTGCAGTTTGGGTGCAATTTGATCACTTGCAGATTCAGCCATGCAAGCCATTAAATACTTTTAGAGTTATGGCAGACTGCTGAAAAAACCCCATACATATTCCCCATCCAGGGAATACAATAAACGGAATCGGGTGGAATATGACTGCCAAGGACATGCTCTGTCACAGCACTGGAAGAGAACCTAGCGTGCGGCCCGAGCTGCAGTTCCTTCCCAGCAGCACCTAGTGGTCACCGTGTTAGTGTGAGTAGTTCAGGCACTTTCAGGTCACCTTGGCCCCAGCTGCCACTGTCCTCGTGCGCCACTATAGCGCCAACCAGCTGGGTCTTGTCAGAATTGGGCAGGGGCGCGTCAGAGCTCAGGCAGTAGAATAAGGCACATATCGGGTCGAACTCTGGGTCAGGCTCCAGGTCCCGGCGAGTGCGAGCGTGGAGCTCCATGCTCATCAGGGTCAGGTACTGCACCTTTAAGGGGGGTGGGGGTGGGACAGGTGGTCACATGCCTTCCGATCACATGTCCCATAGGATGAAGACACGGGCCAGTACCTCGTGGAGCGCCTTGGCGTCCTGCAGATTCTGTATGCTGACTCGGAATCCATAGGAGTTGTTGATCGACGGACCTTCGATCTCCGAGCTATCTGCCTTCTGAATGTTCAAAGTGGTGAACTGGTTCTGAAAAAACAAAAATATGGAGGGCGTGTTAGATTATACAAAAGAACTTGGAAAACTTAAGCCACATCTCAGCTAACTACCGGCTAATAACCGGCATTTCATTTCAAAACTTCCCAGACGAAACAAATGAACTCGAATAGATAAATCTGATATGGAATAATGTGGTTAAGAAACCTTGTGTGAGCCTGAAAACATGACCTTATAACGTAGCACTGCTGACATTTTAAATTTACGGTGGAAGTGACCATGAGGAAACATCTCCTGGAGTTGCCAAGTGACAGACATAATAGAAGGAGTGGCATCGGCAGGCCTGACCTTCATCTGAGTGGTGAGAAGCATCCTCCTTAACGTGCTCGCCGGCCCAGCTCTCCGCTGCTGAAGTCTCTGAGATCTCGATTCTGTGTCTGAGGTCAGACCAAAAGAAAAAAAAAAAAAAAAAAAAAAACAACATCAAGGAAATATGTATAAAATCAGTCCGGAA
>JAODKL010000039.1:3096569-3110539 GCA_026780765.1 Petrocephalus schoutedeni | reverse complement strand
ACCAAAAGAGGGGGGGGGGTGGGGAGAGAATGGAGGGGGAGGCACCAGAAGCACTGAACCACTGCACCAATCCAAGGAGAAAAAACAATTACACGGAGAAGATTTCTTCCAATTAAATTTCATTAAAAAAAATTACCATGACAGATTAAGAATTCAAACAGGGCTTCATTAGCCAATTATAAAAGTCTTTAACCACAGCCATAAAATTGACACTTCGAGGTAACAAAAAAAAATTAATAATAAAAAATCTGAATGCGATAAAATATTTTAGGAGCACCACAATTACAATGATTTTCACAAAGCATAAGGAAAAACCCATTACCTTCAATCACAGGAGTACTGCAGATGGGCTCCGAGTCACCTTTACTTCTCCGCCTCTGGCTCACTGGTGTACTGTGGAGCAGGATGGGGCTGACCTTCTCCCCGCCTTGGGCCGTGAGGGAGAAGGGGGAGGGGCAAGGCAAAGTATCCCGCCTACTTTCAGGTGATTGGTAAAGCGGGTCACCAGAACCAGTGAGCCTCTGCAACACCAGCTCTGGCACCAGCTCTTTCTTCTCCAACCCCTCCATGGGCCAAGTAGTTTTCTGCCAGGGCGGCAGGACTGGCACATCTGGAGAGCTGGATTTACCCGAGTACTGGTCGTCCTCTTCCTCCTTCACTGCACCCCCCATTGCCCTGCCACCAATGCCATGTTTCTTGGGAGTATAATGAGACTCTACTTCCAAAGGAGAAATTTTGAGGCACAGGTCCATCCCCCCTTTCTTCAGGGGCTGTGGACTGGTGGCTTTTTCAGATTTATCTCCCTGGATTGTGGTTGACTGTTCTTTATACTCTTGTACACTATCTACAGCCCTGTGTGCACGCTCATCCGGATCTCGACGTAACATAGCCAGTTCTTCCGGCACCGTCTCTCGGTTCCCCCTCTGAATGTGCTGGAATTCCCTCCTGGCCTGCAGCCAGAGCTGCACCCGGTCCCGACTGGGCGCAGTTCTACAGGGCAGCAACACCACCTTCTGATCCCCAGCTGAGCCGGGGCTGAGGTCGGCCCGGGTCCGGGTGCACTCTGTAGTGCCGAGTCCATGTGTCAGTGGTGAGCCGGGATGCGTCATGGCAAAGAAGGCAGTCTTCCAAAACTGAAGACCCTCTTGGGAAAACTCCCCATTGAACTCTGACAACTCTCTTGTTAGTCTGGTCTCAATTGTCAGCTTTCGCCCACCAATTTCCCTGAAGAAAGACACAAAAACATAAAAACAATCTAAACATTTATCAAAATAAAAGGTGAAGACCATCAGTTAAAGTGACTAAATAAGTTTGCAAGTAGATTCTTACAGTGAAAGTGGCTTGCCTAGAGTTTGAATAATTCTCTGCAACCCTTTTCATCAACACTTAACTGTCGATACATGACAATTAATGCGTGTGGGCCGACAGTACCTGGCCTTTCCCGGGGCATCGGAGGGATCACTGTAGTAAGGCTCCTGGTAAGTGGCTTCTGAGAGATCCAGGTCCAACAGGGTGGTCAATATCTCATCCCGGCTCGGAGGAGACATGAGGGGCTTCAGAATGTGGGCACCTCCAGCAACCCTCAAAGCCTGACTGCCCATCCTAACATGTGACAGTGAGCTGACTGACCTTGGAGAACTGCTAGGCGTTGTTGTCGTTAAGGTGTCGTTCCCTTCCATTAGATCACCGACAGGAGATCCAAGAATATCTGCAAAAGTTTTGGAGCTTAATGACAGGGGCAATAGGGGTTCAAAGGCAAGTAGCAAGTCTCGCCTCTCACAGTGGAACCCCTGAAAGTGGCTGAGGCCATGTGCTTTGCCATTGGGCCCCCAGTCTCTGGTCCTCATGATCCTGGCGGCAGCCAGCTCCTGACCACCGTCGGAATCCAGTAAAGACGCCGACAAGTGAGTCGGGAGGCCCTCCTTGTTTTCTGAGGATGACTTGTCAAAGAGGTCAGGGCTTAGTGGTCCCATCTTGTGCCACTCCAAACCACAATGCAGCTCCTCCCCTAAACCTGAGCCCTTCTCAGGCACCTTCTCTAAACCCAGGGCCATGGCAGGCATGGGCTCCTGGGTTACATCACTAAGGAACTTCTGGGGCAGGTTTTTGTCAGCTAACATAAACTGGTTCCCCATGTAAAGGCTACAGAACTCTGTTTGGCCTATGGAATTGATGTCAAAGTTGTAGTTGTGTGGGAGTTCAGGAGACAAGCTATCTTCAAATGAATAACAGCTGTCAAAGCCAGGGTCTGACAAGAAGGCTGGGCTGTCATCGGATAAGTGAGGCTCTGTTTTCAGCTTCTCCTCCTGGACTGCACATTTACCTTTCCGGCCCCTAGGTTTCTTTTCCTTTGGAATTTGTGTCTTGGGAACCCTTGGCTTCCGTGGGGTGGACGAGGGGGCTTTTTTGGCTTTTGAAACCTTGTCCACCGGGTCACTTGTAGCAGTACGGACCTCACATTCAACACCTTCCCCTAGTATTTTTTGTTGCCTTTTTTGCAGAAGCTCTTTTAGGACCGCAAGACCAGAGGGCATTTCTGGAATAGACAGTCTTTCTCCATTCCTGGGAGTTGGTTCTTTGGCAATTTCCTCAGTATCTCCTGATTTGCATCTAGTCACAAGATTGCTTTTAGGAGGCATTAAATCAGCTGCTGCACCATCTCCCTTCTCCTTCTTCTTTGATGCACGTCGTTTGGTCTTACCAGGCATCTTCCCTTCTGGATTTATAGACTTTTGGCTTTCTTCAAAGCTCAAAGGTACAGCATTTTCAGTCTCCGTTTTTATTTCAGAGGGTTTTGTGGAACTGCACACTTGCCCTGAAATGCATTTTGAACTATGAGAATTTGAGGTGGACCTGCTATATGCGATGACAGAACATGGGAGGCCAATGCTAGAAACTGATGAGCAATGATCTTGCATTTTCATATCTTCTGACAGATTCAGCATCTCCTGGGAATGCGCAGGTGCTAGATTAGGATCATCGGCTCCCTGAGGTGTGACTCCTAGTCGCTCATAACATGTTGCATCAGAGATTGAAGTCTCACAGGTCTCAGACTTTAATTCAATGTCAGATGTCAAGGGTTCACTACTGGAAGTGGCAACATACTGTGAACAAACATCAACTGTGCTTTCTTTCTTGGACACAGGCACCTGAAAGGAAGGAAGATCCTCAGAGGACCCCCCTGTAGGAGGCAACTCTTCCTCTTGGAAGAGCACTTGCGAGCCACTGGATTGTTCACTCAGGAGTGACTCATTGGGCGGCTCCTTTTGCCTCTTCCTCCGAGGCTTCCTAGGTTTTTTCAAAGCTGCTGTACTCTCGCTATGGCTTGTGTCTTGAGTGTTCCCTACATCTTTCTTTTTACTCCTCGGGGTTCTTCGGCTTCTTGTGCTCCGTTTTTTAATGGGCTCCTCTTCCACATTCTTTTTTGCAGCCTTGCCCCGTCTCCTTCTAGGGCTGCTAGAGGTCAGCTTCCTGGCACGAGCTTTGTTTCGGACTCCTCGACCAAAAACCTCCGCGCTGGGTTCCTGACACGAGTTAAGACAGGGGTCGTTCAATGGGTTTAGCAACTGACTATTAGAAGCGTCTGTCTGAGGCTCACTAGGCGACCAACAACGAGGAGGTGAGGAATCTGTTGGGCTAGATGCTCTTTCCGAGAGGTAGCCCAATTCCACCATGACATCTGTGTACTCAGTGAAACAATCATCGACATACTCATTATAAAATGGTGATGGAGGAGGCAGGGTAGGTAGAGTCAGTGACTTGTTTCTGCCTCTAGTTCGTTTTATCCTGAAACCCTTGGCTTTTAATTTTTGCGGGGTATTGGGTTTTTTTGGTGTGGCATTAATCTTGGTCTTCCGTTTGGGGTGTTTCTTTGCCTTTGGCTCACACAGAGGATATTTGACTGCAGTAGACTCTGGAACTTTAGGCCAAAAATGCTTGAGTGGCGCCAACTTTCTGTATTCCTCCAGCCTCTCTGGTGTCAGAACTACCCTCTGTTCTTCTGCATTTACTTTGGCTAATTTAACAAGCATATTCTTCTGGCCTTTGAACCTATTGATGATGATGTATTTGATGATAATCGGTGGCTCCTTTTTTGAGATCCTCCGGCGCTTTTGATACTTGTATTCATGGTTCCCGAGCAGATAAGCATCTCTGAGACTGTCTCTCGTGGCGAGGCCTGACTTGATGTGGTGAAAACCTGTGGATGACTCGCCATCCTCGCTCTCATAGCTCATCTTCCGTTTTGCTCTTAATGTGTACTTACTACCAGGGGCACCTGAGAGTTTTGGTTGACAGCACTGTGCTAGTGCAGGGGGTCTAGTTGGTGGAGCAAGCCTATCTTCAATAGACATTTCAGTAGCAGCCCGTGCGCCACTCTGTGGCTCTGACGGTCCTACTGGAGGGTTCTCCAAGACTTCCTCACTCTTTTCAGTAAGAGGGTTTACTGATAGGTTGGCTTTTTGATTATCCTGGATCTCAGAACATACATTTTCTGCACCAGACATCCTGAACGTCTGACTCGCTGCTGCAGCCTTTCTCTTACCAAGTTTTGGCCTGGACCTTCGATGCTCTTGCTGAAGTTTACCGCCACTATCGGCCAGCTTGCTGCTCAGACACTTTTTGGCAGGCCGGTTGAGGCAGTTGGAAAGTATCACACTAGGGAAAAACTTGTAGTGTGCCTCCTGCTGGCCCATTATTGTTCTCTCTGTCTTGTTCTCTTGATAGTCCTCATACCTGATCTTAAGCTCCCCTACATCTCCTGCCTCGCTGCTTTGTTCCATTTCATCCCCTGGGGATACGGGATCTTCCTCATTTGCTGGGCTTTGGCTCGAGTCGATGCCTCTTGGCAGTGTACTTTTCCCGTCCTTTGGGCTGAGCTCTATCTCTGCCTTGGTAGAGCAATTTTTTCTCATCTGGGAGTAACTTAGAGAGAAACTCCTGCGATTTTGCATGACTGACACCCGGTCCTTTTCCATACTTTTGATACTGCTGTACTTCTTCCTGCTTTGGGTGATCTTTCCATTTCCGAAAGTTAAGCCATCTGGGTCAGACTTGTTTAGGGTAACTGCTTTATTTTCATAAGTGTATGTAGGCAGTACATCCATCTGGCTGGCGCCAATCTGAGAGATCTCAGGTTTGCTGCAAGAGATGGGATGTTTCACAGGCTGTATGTAGGGACTCTCATTGTTCATCTTAAATCCAGTGGAGTCATTTTTGATGTCCTGGCTGATGGGACTCTTGGAAAGGAAGTGCTTGTCTGTAGGTTCCTCAGTGTCCCTGGAGAGGGCTTGCCTGTGCTCCGGGTGCTTGCATTCTAGTAGCACCTCGGCTGAAGATGGAGGCTCCAGTTGGACAGTTTCAGTGGGGAACAGGTTCCGTTTGCTCAAGATCTTGTCAGAGACTGTGAGAGATGAATGAGTCCTGGACCCTTTGTCATTTAATGACGAATCTAGGGAGAGAGATGAGCGAAAGATCAAGGTCTGCTTGTCTATTAAAATGTTGACTATGTTTTTGCGCCATTAAATCAAACCCACCGCTACTTTCATCCGCAGCGCCATCCAGCTGTGGAATGGACAGATTAGCGAAGAGAGAGTTCCCAGTCCACTCCATGTCTTCATCTGACGAGTCTCTTTGCTCCTCACTAGAACTGTCATTTACATCCTTCGCTGATAGTCTGTGATGGACAATGACAGACACATTGCAGAAGCGATTACACAGTTTATAAAGAGTACAATGACTGTGAGACTCCTGTGTCAATTCCGATAGATGACATGGTTAACATTAAACTACGCCCAAAGCTATAAGGAATGAGAATTTCTGTTTTGTTACATGACTTAGTTGCTTGAAAGTCAACCATGGGGCTAAATAATACCTCCGCCTAGATGAGTGCTCTGAGAGGTCGGCGTCCCATCTCTGTGACATCATCATACTAAGCTCCGCCTCCTGCCTCTCCAGCTCAGGAGCTGCCTCCTCCTCATCACTGTTGTAATGGCCGCTGGTGCCCATCGACATGCTGTGTTGAGAGGCCTTCCTTGGCATGTCAGCTTGATAGCCATCATCCTCCAGTCCTACCAGCAGGTCCACCATAGCCTGACTGTTGTCTGCGGGAGATAAAAGTCAAACTTTATCGGATCTCTCAGATTCCTCCGTCCCTAAGCATTATTTGTTTATATACTATGCATATAGACATGGGTACATAACACTGCATTCGCCATAAAAAATGATAAGCGTGGCAATTTCTTGTTGTAGCAGCAAAAATATTGTTAAAGTGTACAGTGATTTCCTGATATAACAGTGCAAACGCACAAATTATAAATATACATTTGCGCTGCTACAACACGAAATTGTCGCACGTAGTGCTTTATACGGCAAACGCGTAGTTGTGTGCCAGTAATGTGTACCCATGTATAAAACCCTGGCTGAAAAATAGAGAAATATACAGGAAACTGCAGGCCCCACTGAATGACAACCAAATAAATCCACATGGTCATGAGGTCATGGGGTCATGGGGTACCCTACCAAGAATGGGTGACTGGGCAACTCCTTGCGAAAGTGGTAGGAAGGTCTGACTGCTCTCCAAGAGACTCAGGATTGCCCCCTCGTCCACAATTGCCTCTTCAAAGTCCTTACCACTTAACCTCTTAGTATCTATACAAAAAGGAAAGACAGACAGAACAGTTCAACATCAGTGGCGCGTTAAACAAGTGATTTGATCAAACTGGTTTCAGCAATCATTCAAAAACTGGGAGAATGGGCCAGCAGATGGTCCATGTTTTTGCTCCCTCCTAGCTCCCTGCCAGACCCTGCCGGGTAGGAAGCAAAACCGAAGACTATCTACTGGTCCCCAAGAACTGGATTGGGAAACACTGCTCTACATTAGTACCGGGAAGATGACGGCTGAAAGGAATAGCGAGGTCTTCTCTTATTATGAAAATAGCATGATAATGGTAGGGATGTCTCTGTGCTGAGGACTGGTGAGGACCCACCCGTCTGCATGTCTTTGTGGACCTCTACCAGATTAGCCGGGGTGCACCGCAGGGCCTCCGGGGTCAGGACATCGGGATGCAGGGAGAGCTCGACGGCAAACATCCCCGACTCTTCGCCGTCGCACACCGACCCCGGCTGAGTCCTGGTCACGAGAATGGAAATGTATTCTGTCCATTTGTCTCCGTTATGCCGCAAACCTGTCACTACACCGTCACCTGAACTCGGACGCCCTTTCCTGTCACAAGGAAGCACATCTTTTATTTTATTTTTAGCATCCCCACAATCTCAATCATGAAAATGGTTACAGCGTGTGCCAAGAAATGAACGGAAGACAGGCAGTGGATGGCAGCCAATGGGCCCTGGACTGGATCCAAAAGCCTCTCAGCTGCAGGACAGCCATCATCACATTGCTGCCGCCCCCCCCCCCCGAGATACACCTTTGAGATAAGAGACTATCAAGGCCATACAGCCAACAAATTCTGCTACCTTCCAATATCCCCCCGCACAACTGTTTCATATAGAGAGTACTGTGGAAAGGTCCCAGGCAATCAAAAGACGTTTGAAGTAGCAAGTGCAAATTTTTTCAGAAAAAAATACAAATTAACATTGAAATATATGTAAATGAACAGTAACACAAAAAGTAATAAGAATTTCTTTTGTTCTCCAGAAAGTTGCTGATATCTTGCTGGATGACTAGAAGACCGCTTCAGTTCCCAAACCTCCCCTTAGGGGCACCTCAGCCATTCATTAAATTAATGGTGTATTCATTAAATTTTGCCACAAGCTCACTTAATTAACTTACTTCGTTAAATAATCTGATGAAGCACTGATTAACCAAACACAGTATGCCAGTGGTCAGAATAAAAATCAACAAAAACGTAGATATACTGGACAGTCAGTATAAATACAAGGGTGTCTTTGGGAGAGGTTTTGAAATGGCTAGCAAACTTTGACAGACATCAGAAGTATATGCCAACATGGTGATCATATAAACAATTGTTTGCACTGCATAAGACTTCTGCCCGGAACTGCATGCACACTCGGGAGGGACACACCACGGGAAACCGAGTCTAGTGTGTGTGTGTGTGTGTGTGTGTGGCTGCAATTCTGTCTGTGTTAATTAGCGATGCTGCTAAAGAGTGCAATCCGCACGCCGCAGTACTGACTCCGCCTCCCCCTTTTGGGCGGGGCCACATTCAGGCCATTCCATAAGGTGACCTAGAAGCACCGGCAATGCTAGGCGATTCGAAACCCGAACCCGAGCTCATGCCGCTCACGAAGGACCGGCTGTATTTTAGGCATCGGGCCGCATGAATAGAAACCATCTGCCGCCGATGTGATTCACATCAAAGGAAACTCGAGGAGAATGTGCGACATGCATGTCAGGCATGACTCCGTGTTCTCAGAGACAGAGGGACACATTTACGTGAACCGGAACAAATCTGTCACAATCACTGCGGTGGTCTGCTGCATTTAATAAAAAGCCATAAGCCTAAAAGCACTAAAAACAGAATGCACTTGGTAACCAAGTAAAAAAAAAAAACATATAAACATGGAAATAACTTTCTCCAACCGGCATGGTCTGCAATATGGGCAGGCCGTGACTCGACATTTGTCCAAATCTAAAGGGGGGTAGGTGGGTGAACAGGACGGGGACATCTGCCTATGATGTCACAGATTCAAGCACACATGGAAACTTGACACCAGGAGCCAGGATTATTATTATCACAGTTGATTATTATTATTATCATTATTAATAATAACAATAATAATAATAATCACAATAAAAATACATTAATAATACAATGAAACATAATAACTTTTATTTATAGGTTGATTAGTCACCTTGTCACAATTAACCCTTCTCATGTCTGTCTAAAGCTCATCAAGGGATTATTACTCTTCTTTTTTTTTGGCTGGAGACGGACGACACGAGAAGCTCATAAGAAGCCAAACCTCAAACGGCACGCTTAGATGAGCACCGGGAACTGGGCTTTAAGCTTTATGGTCACTTCTCCCTCATCAATTTCCCAATATCGGGTGCTTAATGTAAGCGTCTGCAATATGAAGTTATACCACCTCAATAACAATGTAAGCATGGGAGAGGTACAAGCAGGCGAAGTCTGCCAGCGAAGACGAACGAATGTCATTGTGTTGCAGCAAGGCAGCGTGTCACACAACAGCGAACAATTGATTAATCGGTGCAGTTCAGGGCTCCTTCTGCCTTAAAAAGGCCAGCAAAAGAAGAACTTACACGGAGAAGTCCTTCTCCTGCAGGATGTCCTTCAGCCTCCCCATAAAGACCCTCTCGCTCTCGGTGGAGGCCACACAGCCCCGGTCTGAAACACGCAGAGAGCAGCAAAGGCCCGTCAAACCCCAACGGCGAGGCGCGGGGCGAAGATGGCCACTGGTTCCAGTTAAAGCTCACAGCGCCGTGCCTCTGTGTGTGACTTGGCAGGCTCAGACGCTGTTATCAGAAAGTCGCCAGTTCAATTCCTCCAGGGATTTCCTGACCCAGCTTTCTCAATTATATGTTGCTATGCATACAAGTGCCCGCTCAATAAATTAAATTCAAATCCTTCATATATGAATGATTATTAGACTTCAGAGGCCCTTCCACACTTCCACATGGGTTCAGAGCCCCATTCGACCAAACTGCAATATACCGGCCCAAGCGTCCGGTTCCGGCCCAGTCCGGGTCACGTCGCTCACCCTGAGATTCTGGGGTCTGGATCTGGGACGACTCGCCCTTCTCCCGACGCCGCTGCTTCTCGTCCTCCCAGATGGCCTGCAGACCCGGGTTCCGCCCGATCTGAGCTGCGGGGAGATGACAGCAAACAGCAGCCATCATGCTTGGAAAATGGGGAAATCCCAAAAGCACACACACGACAAAGTCTAACTACAAAGAGTCGGTAGTCTAGCTAAAAGCATCGGCCGGCAACAAGCACACAAGCATGACAAGCACACAAAGAGCAAAAGCGTGGTACCCATGGTAACACGGTACCCATTATATTAAAACACTTTCAAATCACCACCAAGCTTCTCGTGCCGTTGCAAATTAAGCTGAATCACAAACCCCATACTCGGCCCCATAATCTCATGTGTGACCTAGAAAAGCTTCCAGAATCATCTGATTCTCCTACCGAGATCAACCCTAATTCTCAGTCTTGAATCTCATGATGCCGCAGGTCATCGGGGACATTGGGGTTTGCTCTGAGGCTGCAAGAAGTGACTGTAAGAGGTCTGATGGGGAAACTGGCATTGATCACAAAAAGGCTCCCTACTCTTGGGGGCAAGCCACAGCCTTCTCCCAGAACGAGCATGTGAAGACCACATCCAGCCCAGGGTTCAGAAAGCATCCGTCGGCACCGCTAACGCGCATGTCAGTCTGCATCATGAGTGGCCTGAGAGTGAGATCTCAAAAGCAGCCATGAAGACCAGGAGTGATGTGAGCAGTCTTTGACAGGCCATCATCTCACTCAGCGGAGAAGGTGGAAGCCGTGCCACTCATAGAGAGGTTCCCCGTGTGCCGACCCTTACTCTCGATCTCCAGCCGGTTGAGGACGTCCGCGGCCACGGCATCCACCTCCAGCTCACACGTGCTCTGCTTCTCCACCTCCTCCAGCACCAGGGAGCTGCGGTGCAGACAGGGCGAGCGGTAAACAAGCGGGGAGCGGGAGACGCGCACGGTAAAGGCCGGCCTGCCCGGGACCGCCCTCACCAGGGGATGGCGTCCTCCTCCCAGCGGACAATGCTGCCCCCTAGTGTGGAGTCAGACAGCTTAGAGGTACAGGGGCTCCTCCACTGGCAACCAGGGGTCCTGCTACCGGCCACCTGTCCCTCCTGGGGGGTAGACGAGGCCTCCGCTGCGGAGGAAACACATGGACAGTGAAGCTGGTTACTGTCACAGGAGCGGACTTGCGGTGGGGGCTTTGAATATTTAACCTGTATGAACATAATAATGGGGTACCTGCAGGATGAGGGACATTAGATCAAAGTGCCGGACAAACGGATATAAGGCGAGCAGAAGCCCGACCAGTGCTCCTCCAGACAAACTCCCCACACTTTTTGGGGGATTTTGGGGCATTAAATTCAGCCGGGTGTTTCCAAGCTGCCCCCCCCCGCCTTTTCCAGAAGCTGATTCGCTTTCGCACCTGCAGCCACAGGGATCGATGGCTTCCTGGAAGAGCTCAAATGTTCCATATTTCCTCCTTGATCAGAAGCAGCTCGGCGGCCTGAAGTGCGACGCTCCGAGAGAAAACGGGACATAAACCGACGTGCAGCACGCTGTCGTTTCTTTTGTGGCTCAAGGCCACAGTGTCCAATTCAACGACCCAGCAGCGGTGGATTAATCGTTAGAAACTCCTCCTCATCTTGCATTAAAATCTATTAAAACCTGTTCATTTCCAGACAGATTTACAGGCGCCTCATTAACTTTTCTTCCCAGGCCTCCGGATCGGTGAAGAGGTCCCCTGGAAATGCGGAGGCCTGCGCACGGCGGAGCGGGACAGGGGATTAGCGTCTACTGGGGATCAAACGGCGCGGGTGATTCCGTCCCCTTAGTCGCCGGCATCAGCAGCAGGGGGAGGACAGGGAGGGTAACCGGGCCACGGCTCCCGCTGAGCCAAGGCTGCAGAGGATTATTCCTCCTGAGGGAGAGCGGGCCTGCACAGCAGCACATCTCGAATGCGTCATTTATCACCCAAGACTGACCGGCCGACTGGTTGTTCCGAGTTTGACTGGGTCCACTGGCAGAGGCGGCCCAGGCGCGGGGGAGCAGAGCTCTGACAGAGCGCAGCACACGGCCCCCATTACCGCGGTGCTGCTGGAACATGCTGGCAGCACCTGTCAGCAGGACGTGAACGCTCTCACTCTCTCTCTCTCTCTCTCACTCTCTCTCTCTCATTCCCCCCCACTCTCTCTCTCTCCCCCTCTCACTCCCCCTCTCACTCTCACTCTCCCTCCGTTCCTCCCGCTCGCCGTCACTGAACACGTCTGCAGCTCAGTGCATCCCATCAGCTGGCCCTCGCCCAGAGCACGAATCGCGAGTCCTCAGCCGGCGACCACCCACCGCCGGGCCTGAGCCAGCCGGTCCCAGTGCTGGATTGCTGGGTCGCCCGCCTCCCCTCTGTTGTGGAGGTGGGGCTTTGGGTCGAGCGTCCTGAAGTGACCCTGCTCCTCGATAGCTGGCACATGAGGCCGATTGGTGGATCAGAGCCAGGGGGCGGGGCTGCCTGGCTAAGCATCTGAGGGAGCCACACCCTTTCCTGGCTGCCAGGGGCCCGGAGGGGCAGACAGGGAGGGGAGGAGGGCAGGATAGTGGAGCGGCATGCAGAGATTCATTGCCATACAGCTGCAGAGAGCCAGGCGCCCTGGCAGCTCAGACCTGTGCGAGTGGTGTGGGAGGGGGAGGAGCCAGAGGGGAAAAAAGGCACCGAAGCCGGCTAAGAAAACCGACCAATCGGCTGCTTTTAACGGGGGCCGACGCGGTGAAAAGCTGAACATGATGCCAATTACCATGCTGAGGTAGCCGGGCACCCGGAACCCCTACCCAGCCCTGAGCTTAACCATCAGTAACCGAGTAAAATATACGACTTCTGACATTTTTAGTTTTTTGATTGCAGTTTTCCCCCCCACAATGGGGGGCATATACATTATCACAAACACATACATGCACGCACAGACACAAACATACACCCAAAAGCAACAATCAAATGCTAATAAACGAGTATGACCCTTACACCCCCCCCAGGCCTTTTTTGAGTTCTGTTCACACACAGACACACTCATGCTCTCACCTGCCTGCCCGTACTGCCCACCCCACAGGCCGACCCCACATTCCCCACCTGCCCGTACTACCCACCCCACAGGCCCCGCCCCACATTCCCCACCTCATGCCCTGTCAGCCTGCTCACCTCCACGCCGCGCCCGCCGAAACTTGACGGCGCCAAGGTTGACTAGGTTCATGCCGTAGAGGTTGTAGTCGATGAACAGCTGCAGCAGGTACGGAATGTGAGCTTCATGGGGCTGGTAGCTCTTGTTCATGACGGCGCCGCCCTGCAGGAGCTCACAGACCCTGCAACAGACGCACATGCGGCTAGGCAGGGAGCCCCGGGCGGTGATGAACACACAGACCCCCCCCCCCCAGAGGGCCACAGGGTGAGGCTGATTAGCAGGTAGGCTGGGGACTTCCCCATCTCTCTTTCTAAAGAAAGGCGCAGGCTTACAGAAATAACCATGGTGGGCCCCCTGCTACAAACCGACCAGAGCAAGGCGGGGGTGGGGTCTCCACAGGAAGACGCATGCTTCACGAGGTCATGCGGCGTGAACATAAAAATCACCTTTTCACCATCTGGGGATTGTAGAGATAGATCTTCATAAACTGCTTCTCCTTCACGTGGAATCCATAAAATGGCCTGAGGAGAGAGGGGCGCATCGCAAAGGACAGTTAGCAGGCTCTCCTGGGTCTGGACCAGTCAGACGTGCCTTGCACAGGACCAGAGCCTATAGTGGTACCCTATATGTTCCTCCTCACTGGTGCCGCTGGCATTTTTTTTCTTTTGAGAAAGCAGCACAAGACAATTCCTGGAACAATGGGGGTTGGGGTCTTGCTCAAAGGTCCACTGCTAAAATCACTCTGCTGACCCTGGGCCTTGAAAGAGTGACCTTCCCCGTCACCGCGACATTCCCGTCTCCGCGACCTTCCCCGTCACAGCGACCTTCCCCGTCACAGCGACCTTCCCCGTCACCGCGACATTCCCGTCTCCGCAAGGTCCGCACCGCGACATTCCCCGTCACAGCGACATTCCCCGTCACAGCGACCTTCCTGGCACCGCGACCTTCCCCGTCACAGCGACATTTCCCGTCACAGCGACATTCCCCGTCACAGCGACATTTCCCGTCACAGCGACATTCCCCGTCACAGCGACATTCCCCGTCACAGCGACCTTCCTGGCACCGCGACCTTCCCCGTCACAGCGACA
>JAODKL010000039.1:3080027-3090661 GCA_026780765.1 Petrocephalus schoutedeni | reverse complement strand
GGGGGGGGGGGGGGGGGGGGGGGGGGGGGGGGGCCCGGGCGCCCACAGGGACGAGGGCGACAATGAAACGGGGAAACCAAAGAACAGAAAGGGGCAGACGGGGAACTTAAACTTGCTGATGCATGAGGGATCTGCGGCGGGCTGCGGGGGAAATACGGGGGGAGTTCTGGCTCACCAGGGCTTTCCCAGCCAGCAGCTCTGCTGCCGGACACCCAGAGGAGGGATTCCCTCGCGCGAGACTACGGGCAGCAGTTCCGGAGTCCAGCCCCCGCATCCGGCGCTACCGTGCCCCGCAGGCCTGTCGTGGGTGCTCACTGACAAATCGCTCAGCTTTGAGGACGGAGACAATTAGGCTACTGTAGCACGTGCGCGGCGAGGCGCAGGGGGCAGCCGCACGCGGCCAGTAAGCCGCCGCCCAGGACCCCGGGCCGCCGGCGTGAGTGGCGGCTTCTGTCTCGCGTAGCCTGAGGGAGCGGCGCGTTACAATAAGCCGGATTCCGAAACCCCGGCGATGGCGATTAAAAGTGGCATCACAGAAACTCCCCGCGGCGAAAACGAGCTCGCATACCGCGGCCGGCGGGAGTCGGACACGGGGCTCCCCCATGACCCTGGCCAACGAAACACGGCACGGTTTTCCTGGAGACACCTACTCACCCCACAGCTAACTGGGGGCGTAGGAGGGAGGCTGGGGTAAATGCCCAGAGCTCCATGGCATGGCACCAGCGCCATGCTGCCTGCAGCGAATACGGAGAAAAACGGCGAAATAATGAGCCTGGGCAAAGGAGCGAGGTGAGATGAAAAATACGCGACAAAACGCCGCGGCACGGCTGCGGCACCCAGGGACACCCAGCCAGGGGACTCCACCCGCAGTTGGCTCCTGGCCTGCACCCGGCGAGCGGCCCGAGTCTCGGCACTGCCTCGGTAAGTGAGCAGCTCCCCCCCGGCCCGTGTGGGATGGTGCCAGCATGTAGGGGGAGAGGAATCCGGCGTACGGCCTGGAACACCGCTCCTCACTGCCGCACACGGCGGCGGCCATTTAACGCCGACGCGGTCCGTCTTTTTACGGAATTCCTCATCAGTTTGGGTGTCGTTTAAGAGAAGCGGATCTGAGGAAAGGAGGAGAAACAGGCCACACTCCAAGGGGGAGCCGCCAGGGCCAGGAGGGCAGTACACGGCGTGCCGAGGGCTTGGCAGGCACCCCCCCCCCCCCGCGGGGGCCGATCCATCACGCCGGCCTGCCCCCTCAGCCGGGCCTCAATTACACCCCGGCGGCTGCCATCGGGTCTCTGCCGGTAAAGCCCTCCACCTGAAACCCTAAGATGCTTTTACAGCGCCTTTCTCTGCAAGACGGGTTCGTTCACGTCTAGGACGCGACGCATGAGGTTCTAATTACCATCGTCACGTGAACGACAGCAGCAACAAGCAGTGACTAAGCCAGCTACGGGAGAGAATTCCCTCCGAAAAGACAAAGAAGGGAAACAAAAGAAGAAGAGAGAGAGAGAGCGAGAGAGAGAGTCAACGGAAAACAGCAAAGGCCTGGCAGAGGCCCCCTAGAGCGGAGAGTCGGCACGGAGTCGCCCGGAAAGATCTGATATGTGATTGGCTGGGGGGGTTGGGTTGGGGGGGGGGGGAGGGGCACTGGCACGCTTTTTGACGGCCCCGTTTGTCAGCTTTTCGCTTACCCCCAAACAACACGAACCCTTCTCGTTCCCCCTTGCAAAATGTCGGCCTCGTCGCTTGAATCTGCCACTGGTGGCGTCCGCCTATATGCTTGGGGGGGCGGCCGAGACGCGTGCAGCTGGCGTGGCGCGGCATGCTTGGGGGGGCGTCCGCCGCGTGCATCCCACCCGCCCTGGGCTAATGTATGTACAGGTGCTGTTTGTACTGGCGGGCTGCAAGCGGCCGGCGTGGGAAACGGCACCGTTACAGACGCCCCTGGCTGTCTGGACACCGTGGGGCTGTTTTGTCGCAGCTGGTCTGCATCGGGGGCTGCAGGCCCGGCCCGCAACAGGCCACGGCCGCAATAAAAATCAAACATGTCTATTTTTAGCAACAGCCCCCCCCCTCCTAAGCTTGCTCGGATCCCACATACGTGTCTGATCCCTTAATGACGCCATTTTATTCTGAGCCGGCTGGAAGGGGGGGGGGGCGGGACGGTGCAACGGGCGAATGTTTACACGCGGACACGACTGCGGACAGGGGGGAGCCCTCCTGCTCCTTGGGGCTCCAAAGAGGGCGCCACGCTCTCCCCGAAACACCATGAGGATACAACACGGCAACATGGCCAACCGCAGCCCGGTGACCCCACCCCTCCCAACTTCCACATCCAGGCTTCAATGATCTGGAAACATCTCCTTTTGTCACCAAGATTCCACTCAGTGAAGGTGCACTTGTCACTGTCACATTGACCAGAGGATCAGAGGTACGTTTGTCACTCTGTCAGGTAAAAAAGGCACACCTGGGATGACAACATCGTCTGGGATGACAACTCGTCTCAAATGAGTTTCCTGGCAACCGCTGGCCACAGCTAGACTAACTCTTCTGTGAGTTGGGTGGGAGGGGCTAGTCTCCATAAGCCCCGCCTCCTGCCTCAGCTGCCCCGCCCCATCACGCTTGACACCCCTGTACTGCCTTCCGCTGTTGATGTCCAAATCCCAGCAGAAGTGCCGAGGCTGCACACCAGTAGGGGACCAGGACCGTGGGGGAGGACCACTTAACGTCCCGTAAACTGCTGCCGCCATACTGGTGACAATCCGAACGCTTTCTATAGCCGCGGAAAACGAAAGCAGGGCGTGCCGCGGTCACAGGCCGCACACTCACGGAACGGAGAGTGGCTCGGAGACACTGAGGACCTGGTGGAGATGCTAAGGAATACAGCACAGAAGCCTGAGACCTGCACCTACAGTGAGGACACGGGAGAAAAGCACCTGACAGGCCGCTAAAGGCAGTAAGAAGCGCCAATTACAGCCCGAGCGGGAGGCAGAGGAGGGAAGACAGGGACACGAGCGGGGAGGGGATGTGTTTGCAGCAGAGTCTTGGTGAAGGTGCCTGCTTTGGTGGGCGGGTCCTCACCACCAGCCTGCATGAACATGGTGATCCAGTCCACAAGCAAAAGTGAGCCCATGTGGCATCGCCCCCTACAGGCCGAGCGATCTGCATGCAGACAGAAAGAGAGAGAGGGAGCCGGGGAGACCACAGGCCACCACCGCCACTGGGTCAGCAGTCAGGAGTCAGGAGTCAGGAGAGGCCAGTGACTGGCTACTGTCCAAGGTAACAACCTGACAGGAGCTGCAGTGTACCAGGTTAATGCACTAACCCTTTGCAGAACTACTGAAAATCCAGCAGCATAAATGGTTACTTTAAACACAGCTCTGGCCAAGGAACAAAAGCATTAAGACGAAACGCTCTTGATTATGTCATACCCTGGGACAACGCCTCACTTTTCTAAAGGATGAATATTTTTCAGGCCTTTAATCACATAAAAGGTCTGTAAAAATCATTTCCCCCCCCGAGCTGCCACAGCTTGCACCAATGTGGGCGCACATTAAGGGGCCAGGCATCGTGAAACACGCCTCTGATCCGCAAACAATCTGTCCTTCTGCCCGCTTTCTAAAGCATTACCGCTCACGATGCAGGCGACCGGAATACCGAGGCTAGCTAATCTCTTCCATACGTGCCGGGGATGAATGCGACCCGAGGCGTCCGCAGCTTCCCCCACCCCACGGTCCCAAGGCGACCCCACAACCCCGGCCAGGGGCCTCGCCAGGTCAGGCACGGGACACGAAATGCGGGTCAGTGCAGACCGCCGGAAGGCAGCTGGTCGACCAGCCCAGGACAGAAGAGACACCCTAAAAAGACTGGCATCTAATTTTTATAAAATTAGTAATTACAGGAGAGAACAGACTAAACGGCACATTTAACAAACGGATTCTGATTGGCTGCCACACACTATACATCATTATAACACAATACTGCCTCTACTGCCAGGGGCGAGGCAGGCTGAGGGGTCCCAGCACGTTACAGGGGGCTGCTGATTACGAGAAGAGAATAACTAGCTAGGTCCCCGTCTACCAGCCGCAGAAACACAGACGGACAGATGCACTTTGCAGCAGGAAATCAGACGTTTTGCAAGCTTTGACCCTGACACAGAAAGGTCATATCTAACAGTAAAGCAGGCTGCCTGTATGTGACTCGCTAACGGTGTGTTATTTATACTCATGCACATTAAATATTTTATATATCAGTATATAAATCCCAATCTTAAAAAAAAAAAAACACACAACATTTATACAAGTTGAGTACACCGAATTCATTCCCCCTTCTCCAGAAACGCATTTGACAGAAGCAAAGCCGGGTGGTGCATGCCACACCATGCATGCACGAGCAGATTCTGACATGCCAGCTTAATGTGGATGGAAGATATTAGCACGTCAAGAAAGACACGCATTAAAAAGAGCGATAGGTGCGATAAGATGTTATTTAAAGGGGCTGTGGACGTCCTCTGGCGAGCCGGCCCTCTGCGGACCTCCCTGCGGGCTGCCCGACCTGGGGGGTCCCTGCATATCAAGGCAGGATCCCGCACCCGAGGGGGGGGGGGCATGAAAAATACACCCGACTGCAGCCTGACAGCAGGAAACCCGTACCTGACATGGGTCATCATTTTAAACACAAGGGGGACCCCCCCTGCGCGAAGAGAAAAATGTGTCGCATAGATGAGGAAAATTTAAAAAAAATGATGAGCGAGGATTAACTTTGCTAAAGGTGCATCTCTGCTTTAAAAGACAATGCTCTGCATCAGGAACAGCCAGGCGGACGACGGCGGCTCTCCGGGGCAGGAACCACTACTAATGCGTCAGGGGGGGCTCCTAGCCAGGAACCCTGACACAGTGACCCAGTCTCCGGTCCCGGGCTGGGCACCGACACCTGGAACAGCACCGTCGGCGGCCATGAATCAACGCACTTTGGGGGCGAACGCGCCTCCGATATGCGGCGGGGGGGAGACGCGCGTCTGGGGTGAGGCAGCCGGCCTCCAAATAAGGAAGGAGAAGAGAGAAACTCAAAAACAAAAGCGAGCCGACAAGCAGTCAGCCCGGGCATGTCAGGTGCTCACCGTGCATGCTGGACTGGGTTAATAGGTGCAAACCTCATTATACTCCATCATATGGACAATATCAGGTCTGCTCAGGAGGGGAGCCCACTGCCGCTGCATGGGGGCCCGGGGGGGTATTTTAATATTTTGCAAGTGGCAACAAAGAAGCAGCTTTCTGGCTCCGTGTGTGACGACTATGAGTGAATATGTACATGCATGGGGCCTTTGCCACGCTAAACACTGGGACAGGGACATCATCCTGGGATGGCCCGCGATTAAACCCGAAATGGACACACACACACAGACAGATACAAGCACACACGCACAGATACATACTGACAGTCACACACATGCACACACACACACACACAGACACACAGATACAAGTACATACATGCACAGAGATACACATACAGACAGACAGTCACTCATACACACACACACAGACACACACAGTCTCACACACACACAGTCTCACACACAGACACACACAGTCTCACACACACACAGTCTCACACACACACACACACACACACACACAGTCTCACACACACACACACACAGTCTCACACACACACACAGTCTCACACACACACAGTCTCACACAAAGACACACACACACTCTCACACACACACATACAGTCTCACACACACACAGTCTCACACACACACAGTCTCACACACACACAGTCACACACACAGTCACACACACACACACACACACACACACACACACAGTCGCACACAGTCGCACACACACACACACACGTACCTGCCGGTGTGGCGCCGAAGATCCGGACCACCGGCACCCTCCTCACGTCGCTCTCCCTGAAATCCGAGTAGCAGACGTCCAGGCCCCGGAGGGGAGCGGCCAGGTAGTAATCGGCGCTGACGATGCGCACCGCAAACATGATCGCTACGGCGGCGGGGAGCGGAGCTCTACCAGCGGGCCGGCATCGCCCGCAGCGGCGCCCCGACGCGGCTCCTTTGTCCCGCCGACAAAGCCGGAGATCAATCAGCAGCTATTTAGGCAGCGCGAAGCAAGCGGCGGAGGTGCGAGCGGCGCCGGCCAGGGCCATGCGGGGGGCGGCCGCTGCCCCAGGACGCGGGCACCGGGAGCCCTTTGCGCGCTGCGGGCTCTCGGGCGGCAGCCTACAAGCGGCAGCCTGTACGCGGGCTCCGGCGGCGGCTCTGCCGGGGCTCCGGCCTCACGCTCCCCGCGTCAGTCTCCCGCTGCTCCGCGGCTCAGCCGTGCCTGGCGCTGCGGCCCCAGTCAGCCGTTACGGACGTCGCTTCCCCCGCTTCCCCCGCGTCCCCGTAACACGATCTCGGCGCTCCTCGGTGCCCCTAATCAACACCATTCCCCCCCGGCGGACCCTCCCCTAAAGTCCGCCCCCGCCGCCGAGCCACCGACACACTGCAGTGTTCCCAACAACAAGCGGGTCACCCGAGCCGTCATCCGGACCCGACGGGGAGGGGAGCGGAGGAGCCGCGCCGCCTCCGGCCCGCTCATTGGTCCGGCCGTGTCGCTACGCGCGTTTCTGATTGGCGCTCAGTGTACTGCGGCGGGATTTGTGCCAACCGAAGACCTACATTTTAAACGGCGCTTTCGGTTTCCCCCCCCTTCTACCTTCGTTTTTTCTTTTCAGCTTAAACGCTAAACAAAACACCGTCTTATTCTGGTCAATTAATGTCTTAATAACTGAATAAGTGTAATTTATGCTGTCTGTGTTGTGAAAACCTCGGCGATTAATACCAATATACCAAATACGGTTCGACAGCCTCGTGCTCGGATCCAATCAAATGTGTACCAATAGGTTAACGTTCCGCCCAGTCACAGTGTAAGCCAATAACAGTGCAGAATTATCAGACAGCACAACCAATGAAAGCGGCGGCTGCTGTTGATTCCTCGGTAACATTGTAGAGCGAGCTCGAATATTGCAAACGCAAGACACCCGCTGGGCCATACTTCAGCTATTGGTTCTCCTTAATGGCCAGCATTTTGACGGACTGATGTGTCGGCAAATGGGATTGCGTTACAGAGTATTTACTTTTTCGCAAAGGCTCCTCCCTCTCTCTTGAAGCTTGATTGGGTTGTTGCTTTCGCCCCTATGTGCTGACTGGGTGTCCGAAGGCGACACGCTTCCGGATATGGAAGGAGAGAAGCGTCTAACCGGGTGTTCGTGCGAGACAGACGTCTGGGGGGGGAGTAATGTCTCCTGCTGTCTTCATCACAGTGATTCTCCTACATTTTATATTATATATATGTATATATATCAAATAAGTTATTAAAAATGTAATTTGCATGTGACAATAAGCATGGCCCAGAAAGTTAATGATAAACCCTACAATTAAATAAAAGCACGTAGATGAGAAAGTAAGAGAACTGATTTTGGGGGAAGCAAGTGATCAAAGTTATGACTAGATGTAGTATATTTGTGGATAATATACATATTTAATAATACCTGTAATATTTTATCAACATTTTTTCATTATAATGTATCATCGACCATTTAACGGTGATACCTTTCTGGTGTTATTTGGACATGGTCTGTTTGGGGTTTACTGCTGCATATATATAACAGCTAGCCACCTGATTCCCAGCCAGTAAGTGTCTATGTGCTGCCCTGCGGCAAATTCTTAGCGAGAGCCTGGAGAGTGGAAGGGAGACCTGATTACGCACACGCCAGATCAGAGACAGCCCAGCCACTCAGTCCTGCGGCGTGGGACAGGGGCCGTATCCTCATTTCCTTCAGAGCAGGTTAGCCCTCTGCTTGCCATTCAATTCCCTGGCATGGCTCCCAGAGCTGTGCGGTTCACGTGAGGGCAGTTCGCAGAGCCCGCGGGCGTGCTGGTGCTCATCTGGGCCACCCGTATCAATTTCACCATCCCCCTCGGGAAAATGCAGAATCAACATCACGTCATGTCTTCATTTTCCACTTATGATCATACGTTAGCGTGTTCTCGTTTGATTGTCCGGTAATACTTCACCATAGAACAAAGGCTTTTCCCCTAATTATCCTACAGAGAGAGGAGCCTAAAATAGGTTTATAGAAGCATCAGAAGGAAATTTCTCTGGCACGCCATCACAGATTTAATGCGAGACATCGCAGCAGCACAGGTCACATGGTGCTGGGGCTTTTCTTCTCCGTCTGAGTGAGCTGTAAACCAGGCGGATGCCCCGGGGTTCGCTGCGAGGACAGCTCACCTAACGACTTCCTGACGATGGAAAACGGTTAATTTGCATTTTGTTTGGGCCGAGGACGGGGGCCTGGCAGGCAATGGCGTGAGCTGACCTTGAAGGGGGTTAACCCGTGGTAGGCGGGGAGTGGGAGGCGGGTCCAGCTTGTTAGCACTCCGCCAAACAGGCCTCTACAGAGCTCAGCTGCACTTTGGAGCTGCGGGAGATAAGCAGATTGCTTTCCCCTGGCAAAGTGCAACGGCTGGATTTACTGCCAGTATACCATTTCAGTACCCTAAGCCTTCACTCCTGGGCAAAGCAAATACATACCAGTAGCTTAATCAGTCACAGGTAGGAGTAGACTATGCATGGGTACAGCGAGCTTCTGGTCTGTTGTTGGAAATGGTCCATAAATGCTGACCTATTTGTACATCTGACATATGGATACAGATAACTAACCACTGCCATTCTGCCACACTCCTGTCCTACAGAAAGCTGGATATAAGTTTTCACAGCTCCAATCAGTCACACGTCGCTCTGATAAGGTGACAGCTTCCGTTTCAGAGGAAAAACAAAAAAAAAACTGAAAGCCTTCTTTTCCCCTGGTCTGTCAAACCTGGGTTTTGGCTGCCTACAATAAGGGTGAGATGTATGAAGGTTTCTGGAGGACCACTGGGTCAAGGGAGGAGGAAACCGCAGAAATGATGTTGGATGTTGTAAGTTACCAGATGGATACTTGTGATAAGCACACACATACTTGCAAGGCGAATACACAGTCTGCAGTCATGCGAAACGTTAACATTTAAAGACAGGCGTTTACAAAGGCCATCAAGTGATATGCAAAATTTTTGTCATCATGGATGTTTTGCAAGTCAGTAACTCTTTGAATTTTTAAGAATTTACTTTTGATTATATGATTAAATGAGCTTTGTGACTTATTAAATGTCAGCTTTAGGTATAGGTATTGTGGGTTTGGTTCTGGGGAGGATGTATGGCTCTGCAACATGTCTTCCTGCCAACCACGTGAAAGGTAGCACAGTGTTACACTCATTCATTAATCCTTTGCCGTTATGATTGCTGTGGTACTTTTCTACTGTAAGCACTAACAGAAATAAAGAAATTAGATTTTTATCCTAGTGCTGTGAGATTTCACGTTTTCCCAGTAGTCAGACCTCATTCAAACATATCTGGCTGTTGTCTGCAAAGGACCAGGCCACTTGCTCCCTATATAATCTTATTATTTCAACCATGCACCCATCAACACGACTCATTAAAGAGATCTGGAGAATGTCACACACATAAAAAAACTAGGCAATGATGCAAACAGGACACAGCGATGATTAGCCATGAAGGAACGAACATGATCATAAATTCAGCGAACAAAGTAGAGGGAGTACTAGCGACGAAACTGCGCCATCTGCTGGCCGCAAGCTCGACGACCGATGTATAAATGAAAACAAACGCCGAGCTCTAGAAAGACCTGAACAAAAAAAAAAAAGCTGTGCAGGTAGTCTAATCCGTCACTCTTGGGGATTATCTGAACTAGCCATGCAGCGCTTGAATCTATACAACTTCTGAGTTGCAAATCCATTTGTAATAGTTTAATGTTAACACAAAAAAATCAATTCTATTTCAGGGTCAGAGCCCCCACCCTCTCGAAAAGCTTATCAGCTCTTTAATCAGAGGTGGACATTTCAGGTGCAGAAAGTAAAAATCCAGACCAGGATTTTGTTTCAACCTACTAATTGAGCATAATGAATCCCAGCCACATAGTGCTCAGCTGGTTGGTTAAAACAAAATCATGTTCAGGATTTTTACTTTCTGGACCTGAAAAGTCCACCTCTGTCTTTAATACACCTTCTGGTGAAACTTGAACACGTCTTCAGTGAGGAACCCAGGATCATAGGGTGTTTCAGCTCACCCTGGCAACTAAGTCAGGGATAATCAGTTCCCAACTCCTGTCCAAGTGGTGCACTACTCACCAGAGCCCCCAGCCTCCCTAAAAGGCCATTAGAAATATCATGGAGCTGACACAAATGCAGCAAGGATCTCAAGCAAGAACTGTCCAGCAGTAGGAAATATGACATTCACAGACTTTGCATTAAAACGCATAGCTTGCCGTAATGTTGTAGTACACATGAATACATCATAATGTATGGAATCCTTGTAAAGCGAGTTTGAAGCCTGCAGCGGATGGGGTTAAAGGCCGTCACCAATCAGTGACATGATTATTCTGCCAGCCATAGGATCTGAATCCACGATCTTCCAGACACGGGCACACATTCCTGACCTGCTGATGGCTGAGTGCCAAACTCCCCCATCTGGGGGGCCCCTGCATTGAGCATGTGCGACCTGGGACTGTAG
>JAODKL010000039.1:3014070-3024837 GCA_026780765.1 Petrocephalus schoutedeni | reverse complement strand
GTGCCCCGCCAGGCCTTCGCAGGTGCACCGAGAAGTGTGATCCCTCTATAGCTGGAATGTACCTTCTGCTCCTCCTTGTAAAATATCTCCGGAGTCGGTCAGCATTTTCCCACCTCAGTTGGAGGAGCAGGGGAAGGTTTTTCTGGAACGGTAAACTGCGTCTTCCACAACATAGTCTGGCCGGACCACCGACCCAGCCTGCTTGTCTGGCCTCCTCTACACATTCGGGTCCCAACTCACTGCTTCCGACTATAAAACTGATCAGTGATCTTCGACTTGTGCCCTGTAACCATGGACATTCGTGTGTTATTTAGAATCCATGGCTTACACTGCAGTCCCATAACAATTCACCACTTGGCTTTAGACCAGCGAGGCCGTCCTTCCTAATTTCGGCCCTCCAGGTATAGCCACCATTCTTCACATGAGTACTGAAGACTCCCAGACTCTCTTGTTCTCTAAGCCATTTCAGTCACCTCACCATTATTCTCTAAGAAGGCCTAGTACTCCACACTGCTGCATCATCCTCAGCCTGGTACTCATGAGCATCCCCACACATACCTGCACTCATTCACCACAACTCCGGAGTCGAAGACTCTATCACTGATCAAGAAATCTGGCAAGGTGGAGTATATCAAGCTGATACCTTTCCATCTCCCACACTAGCTTGGGCTCTTACCTTTCCAATGAGGCAGTGTTCCACGAGTCCATTGCTAAGGTGAAATCTGACTGTGTCACCAAGTGGAGACAGGAACCTTTCATTATCAGACCTTGAAGAGGCCGTAGAAAACCTGTACTATAGGAATCTCGAGCTCCTTCCAGCTCAGACCTGTTTTGGATATTATTATACATATTTTCTCATGTTCAATAACTGGTGGCAGGGAGGTCCTTGCAACCCTAGTTTTCAGAGTCAGCGATGCTCATCTGCTATCGACAGACATGCCGGCTTTCGTTCATGGCCCGCCTACTCACCTCGGTCACCACCGTGCTGGAGAAGGTCTCATTGCTGTACTCCCATCCCCCCGGACAGCCCTCTGTCGTGTGGTTCATGCTCGGGACTAGGGCCTTGCTGAGGTTGGCCAGCTCTTTGGTATCCCAGGTTGTGCAGGAGAGGTCAGGAGCTCCCCCTGGCCCAGCGGCCTGGCTGATGTTCAGGGGGAGGGCCTGGTTCCCCGCTAGCAGCCATCTGGAGCGGCATATGTAGGGGGGCACAGCCCCAGCGAAAACTGACATGAACATGTGGCATGCCAGGAAGATCTGCGGAAGGCACATCCATACATGCAGGGTCTTCTGGAAGCTTCCAAAGCTGCCAATCTTGACGAGAATATCATCAAAATTCATGCCTTGTGCTTCTCTTTTCTTGTCCCCCATCTTCCACTCCTCTGGAACCAGCGCGGTGGCCACAAGTGAAGAAGTAGTCTAAATCTCACTTAGGTAATTATAAAGGCATGACTGAATCAGTGCTGTGAATGAACCTAAAAGAGAGGCACCCAAGCAGCTCAACTGGAATTCAGAGAAAGCAGCACAGCTGGCTGCTCAGGTTCGAGCGAAGCACCTATAAAGCCGCTTACGTTCGAGAGTCATCACGCCTGTGGTTCCATCGCAGGCAGGGAACGCGGGATGCCTTCCTCCACGCAGCGGCAGAGTGCCACGCACCGGCAGCGCGCCGCGTACGGCCATATGACGCTCCTCAGCTGGGAGTGACCCGGCTCCCTTAGGTGGAGTCATCGCAGGGGAAGGACTCTCTGCTCCGCAGGAGTGAAAGGGCCTCGCTCATTTGCCAGTTTGTGCCTGACGTTCTAAGAGAGGGAGAGAACCGTCAACAAAAAGTCTGTAAGAATCACCGACAGAGATGACAAAAGCATTCTGGAGGCTGTTAAATATGAACCACGTGGCTCGTGCTTTCGTCATACGGACCACTGACAACTTCCAGTGGCCAGCTGGACGAGTGTCGCTCATAAGGATGCGTCACATGCTGAATTTGTTGGTGTTTTTGGAATCATGCTAACGGATCCGTGTGGGCAGCTTCAACCAGCAATGGTTCACAAAGATGATTATAGCGGAAAATGTTAGATTAACTAAATTTACATAGGCAATTAAGCCATCAAAGCAGGATAATTATCTGGACAACGCATATAGCTTACACACAAAAACATCTGCACATTCCTCCTGTAGAAAAGAAGGCGTAGGATACAAAGACCCAGTAGGTGACGGAGCGATCCGGATAATCAGCTATCTATAATTAGCTAATCTATGTAAATTAAGATGCTTTTTTCACTGGACTTTCGGGGCACCTTTTGTACGGTACTTCAAGGTGTTGGTTTTCCATAGGAGTAGAAACTAGTACCGGCACCAAATTACATCACAATGCAGAGCAGGGTATTTTGTACTGAATTCTAAAAATGCCTACAGTATATTTTACAATGGTGTGCGGTATTAAAACTAACATCACACGTTATGCACTTTTTTCAAGATGGTGTTTGTGTTGGGTTTCAGAGGAAGGTTATTTGCATAACCAATCGACAAAGAAAGCATCCCACCCCAAAGTACCAAAAAAGTACCCCAGTTGGTCTAGCACTTTAGGTACTGGAATTTTTGGTACTGCTAGTCGACTGGAAGGCAAGGGAAAGTACCAAAAGTACTGTACCAAGAGTATGGTACCTGGTGCGGTGGAAAAGTTCCCTTACTCGCTTGTAGCTACTCATCTCTCTCTGACTTTGTGTGTGACTTCTCACTTAGAGGCTCTCAGCCTCATAAGTGACCGTCTAGGCCTCACAAAGTCCAATGACACCATTCCTGAGACATGGAATTCCGCAATCGATTTAGCCATACCAATATTATCCTCCAGGGGGCAGGACAGAGCATATTGGGCTGACTCCCTAGTAGTAACTGGCCCAGGATGCGGAGCTTGTTGCACATACCTGTTATGGTGCATTTGTTCTTCAACTGATGGTAGGCAGCATAAATGGATGGCAGGCATGTTTGGGAGGATGACGCGTGCTATATTTGGCAAAGCAGCTATGCATTTCCGGAACCGGTTTTTCGGGGCTTTTGGTAGGACTTTCGAGTCTGTTCTGGGTGCCAGGATTGATGACTCCTGTTTCAATGGGAAGAGGATGTTAAACTCTCTGCGCACTTCTTTTTATCCAGCAAACTTGATGCAACCCGTTGTTTGCGCACTTTAATGTGAAATTGCGTAATGTATAAACCACTTACATCAATACTGAATTACGATACAGTAGGAATATTCCAGAGCTACCCATGACCGTGTCCAGGTGGTTGAAAGAGGGATCGATATTTCATACTTATCCACAAGTGTTAATACGACTATGAATACAAATTAATAAGCGATAGAAACTGTGAGGCACTGGAATTAAAAAATAAATACATTTATTGATAGCATTACATGTTATCAAAGACAGCTTTCAGCACATACAAGCTCCTAGCAGCTCACTAAAGCTGAGTTGTGTCCATTAATCACGGAAATGCCTCTGCGCAAGGTCTCAAAAAAAGTCTCTGGCCTCCCACAAAGGAGCATACATTTCAGATTTCTCTCTGGGTGCTTCGCCGGCACTGCAGGAGGCAGCGAAAGGGCAGGGCAAACCGATGGTGAGGTGTTCCCCAAATGGGTCCCAGGCCAACTGCCTGCAGAAGATCAGGCCACACCCCCAGCATGCCTGGCCCCAGGGACACTGTTTCGGTGTGGCACAGAATGCAGGCCCCTGAAGACGAGGGTGTAAAAATGCGAATGGGATTCTCTGAGAGGCCTGGCCGGCTGAGTCTGCATGCCGAAGCAGACAGGAAGCTCGAAATGATAGACGGCAGTAACCATGGAGACCTGTGGTGGGAAATGAGGCTGAGAACATAAAAAAACCACGGGTGTGACTGTGACATTGACGGGGAGGAGTGGGGAGGAGCGTGTCTCCGCTCCGTTACGAGGCGAAGCAGCGTCTATCTGCCAATTTTGCCCATAAGCCAAGGGGTTCACTGGCACAACAGGAAGAGTGCAAACCAACAAAATGTGACTGAACATGCATGTGAAACAAACAAACATAGCCTGGTTTCATGCATATTAGAGGGTTGGTTTCATCTGCTTGAGGGATGGAGGTGAAGCATCCATCCATCCAACTGCTTCTTCTGGAGAAGCTTATAACAGGCAGCGCAGGGCACAAAGAAGGCGTGCACATTGGCCAGGATGCCAGGCCTTCACGGGACTCACCTGCACATTTTTGGACAGCCGAAAAAGCGCCACTACACGGGATTCGAAAACACAAGCCTACAGGTTGTGAGACCACCCTGCCTTGCTCAAAAAAAAAAAAAAAACATCAGCTGAGTGAATTTTTGTGAAGTATTTTAATCACACTCCATCTTAATTCCAACAAAGGAAGAACTCTGAATTGTTGAAATGGGCCCCTTTCAGAGAGGCAGTGCTGCTTTGTACGTTTTGCACAGAAGAAAGGCCGCAGTTAATGGTTTGTGACTCGCAAGCCACACTCTGGTAGGTGTGGTGCGTTCTGTGTGTGAAATGGGCTGGGGCAGGCATAGGAATGTCCCTGAAGGCTTTCCAACACGCCCCCAGGGCCCTGCACCACGCGCTCAACAGACATAAGTGCTAGTCGGGATTGTTTCTTAAACAAATTGTGACTTCTATGTTTGGCCATGTCATCTGGCCAATCCTTTACTATGACTGTAAAAAGGAAAACATTTTTAAGCTAGTGTACGGTTTCAGTTTATGAGCACCTCATTTGACACGTTTGCCGCATTTATAAGTGTTCATATTGTGTCCAGTGAATCACCATTCACCTATACATGTCTACATGGGGGTCTCACCCGCTTCCATGTGTCATCACATTTGTATTTTGTCTCTGTTTAATTCTGACATGACCTCGCATGCCCTTGTGCCTCACCCTAAGTGCTGTCACCAGCCATGCTCTCAGACAGTCACAGGTACCGCCGGCCTTCGCCATGTCGTGAATCTGAGTCCCGCTGCTCACGTTTTAGCGCTAAGCAGAGCACCCCAGCGCATCGCTTGTGGCGGCCCATATTCTCTATGGGGCAAGACCACTCGCTTTTTCTCTGGAGCTCTGCTGTTTCGCGTACGTCATTCTGCTTACGTTGACGCTTCATTTAAGTTGCCAATTTAGCATTTGTACTGACAAATAATCAGTTTTAATGAAATGCAGTCAGTGACTTCCGAACTGAAACATTCCCCTGCTGACTGACGAGGCCATGGTGACCTGCTGACTGGCAGATCCCACAATGCTACAGTTTCATCGTTTCAGTTAACACCCCCCCCCCCCACCCCCACAGCCACCACCACCACCAACTCCCCCCCCCTTACCTCGACATCGAGCAATAGCATGAAAATGGCCTGTGTAACATAGCCTACATCCTCCCAGCACGATAAGTATGTCCCCAATCAAATCTGACATTCATTTTTTAGAATTGTCTGTATCTCTTTATATCCTCATTACAATCACAATCACAGCGGATTGCCACACTCTTAGGCCGATGTTTTTATGGGGTACATTTGTTTGATACAGATAAGCTGTATCACCATACTTGTTCATGCATAAAAAATGGGAATACTCCCGGATCTATCAGTGAGTTCAATAAGCCTTAAAGAGGTGCATTAATGTAGATCATGTCGCGTTCGCTCTAAAGAAGGCTGCTTTATTTTACCATTCAGCAGAGGACATCCTGGAGATGGCAGTGGACGTCTAAGAGCACTCAGTCACACCTAAAGGTCCTCCTGAAGTGCATGTCTTTGGACTCTATAGCAGGAAACCAGAATATAAAGGGAAAGAGAGAATCTACCAATGAGAGCTTGGGGTGAACATGCAAACACAGCAGAGGTGTCAGAGTCAAACCTTCAGGCCTGTAGGCAACAAAGGTCAATACGATTCACTGTGCTGCCGTTTATAGAAGGTGTGATAAAATACCGAAGATGGTGCTTTTCTGGATCAAAAATTTTAGAATGAAAATAACTCTATCGTTCCTCTAGCCTCCAGATAGTTTGGTCTCTTCCCACAGAACATTGTGGGAATGTTGCAGACATTTTCACTTGTTCATGAATTTGAAAACTGTTACCAGGAGAGACAGAAATAAGGAAAAATTATCAAAAAAGAAAATGTTATAATAAAAATGGTATTTTCAGAGAGAGAGAGAGAGATCAAATTAAAATTTTAGCCACAGTAAACAGCCCAGGCCAAAGCCTAGAAAAAGGCCAAATTATTTGACTGAGAGTGTAAACATTTGCCAGCTTGCTCCACGTGACCCAGTATTTAAGGGATAAGGCTGCAGTGTAGAAACACACACAGAGTACAGCTGTGGCTCTCTGAGGGAAGAGGGAGGAAAGGTGTCTCTGCCTGGGAGACAGAGGGGGGCTTTGTGCCCCTCCGTGAGCTCGGCCCCCTCCCCTTCTCGCTCCCCCTCCTACTCGCTCTCTCTCGCTCCCTCGATCCCCTGTCCCCCCCACACCTCACTTCCTCGGCTGGTGCAAACGCTGTCCGACACGAGCCCTAATACGATGTCCCCGCTTCTCCGAAATGCCCTCCTGCTCGTGCTGGTGCAACAGGTAGGAACCATGGATTAATCTTCTCGGGCATAAATCACAAGCTGCAGGTGTGTGTGTGGGGGGGGGGCGCTTCCCCAGAGGTGTCGAGGCAGGGTGGCGGGGGGTCACTTTTATGAGGCTTGACACCCTAGTCTTATAACAGTGGGGTCGACACGCCAAGCGCCTAACAAATTCAGCACGGGGATGCTTAAATTTGCCTTCGTGCAGGGAAACCCACGACTGTAGGATTTGGCAGACTGATATCCAGAATGACATTTATGGGGCACAAAAACAGCATGTGCTAGTAAACACTCCAGAGGGTGACGTAAAAAAATAGTGTCACACTAAAATGACAGAATATTACATTTAAGGATGTTTCACTGGAATAACGAAAATATTACTTAGGGACTATAAGCTGTTTTTTTTCCCTAGTAGAGCCGCTTTGGAAGCTGAGTATATGGTGGGCCCGGTGAGAAGAACACACTGCATTTTGGGGGGGGGTGTGTGTAGGATGGATGCTGACTAAATAAGGGGGGTGGTTCTGGGGGTGGGTTTCCCACACTCTGACGGGACCTCATTCTGTAAACCTGACAGAAAGATTTTTTTTGACACGACCTTTGCTGACCCCAAGAAGCATCGGGGGTGGGGGGGGGCAGTACAACCGGACGGGCCACAAAGACAGTGACAGTGCAGAGATCTGAACAGGAGCCCACCAACCTCCACCATTACTTCCTCATGTTTTACGCGCACCTCTTTATTCGCTACTCGCCTGCAAATGGCAGGGAGACCAAGAACATCTGCAGCATGAACGGCGAGACTGTTAAGCGGAGATGATTACTCCGGAGCATGCTGAATTTCAGTGAAATACCACTGAGCATACCACGGTACAAAGAAGCCAGTTGTTTATATCGAGGGGGGGGGGATTGGAATCCGTTTTCTGTACTCACACACCACCCTTAACTCTATTCATTCAAAATAAATTACTCTATTAACGGCAGAGTGGAACAGCATGCATAACATCCGCTTTTTATCATTATAAAAAAAATAAACCATACCGGATCTGTTTTTTTTTTTTCCTTCGATTCTGTGCATCTTTGTGCTACACTATTTACTTAAATTAAGCTAACATATGGGGTAAATTGTGTATCATCCTAAACGAACTGTAAACTTTACTGTAAACTGTAAAATGTAAACTTTACATTCCGACAGATTCTGCATTGAGTTTTCCCAGTTTCAGAGGGCTTGCAGGTGCCATTCTGATGACACTGTGTCCAGATGTTCTGCAGGGTACGGACTCAGGCGCTGGTCCCAGCACTGCAGACGGGTCTGGCCCCAAGCGATCGCCAGCCACTCTGCCAATGGCCTTGCAAATGTGGCTCCAGGCCCCAGTGTCCCCCAGGGGTCAGCACGGTGCTGGACGGTTGTGGCTGCTGCAAGGCCTGCGCGCGGCAGGTGGGCGAGGCCTGTGACGAAAAGCATGTCTGCGACCCGCACAAAGGCATGTACTGCGACTTCTCCGCCGACCGGCCGCACTTCCAGGTCGGCGTGTGCGCTTGTGAGTACCGGCCGCTTCACCATCTCAAACCCCACTAAACACTGCGGAAGTTGGTCATAAGCTTTTAAGCAGCAAATGCCGACACTGCAGATTTTAGCGGTTCCAGAACGTGCCTGAGATTCTCATTTAATAATTACAGGAAAGAGTCTCTTAGACCCAGTTTTATTAATGATTCACCTTTGCTTATGGGTTGCCACTAACTATTATTCTATTGATTAATCTATCGACTTTTTTACCAATAGGTCGATTAATATAAACAATTGATTTTCCTCCAGAAAATAAAACTGAACATTTCATTCAAGTTACTTTTATTTTGACAACAACAAACTGCATGTCACTACAAGGCTTTAGATAACGGATGCCAGCTTTTTGGCACTATACAGATGCCTAAAATGCCTAAAATATTAAACAGAGGTGTATTGTGATGCCCAAAAGTTAGCAATCTGTATAAATGTATTGATGTTGATGCATTTTCAGAGTCAACATCATTGACTGTGTAGACTAAACGCGGATGCCCTACTTTGCGTCAATTCAATCTGACTGGCTCTTAATTCTTACCAACCCTGTTGATATTGGACTAAGCACTGCTAGACCCTTGGGTTTTGGGTCTTGGGTCTTCTGCTACATGGCAGTCACCAGGCGCCATCCCTGTATCCCAGACATGATGGCAGTGGGCTGTGACCTGAATGGGATTCTCTACGACAACGGTGAGGCCTTCCAGCCCAACCCGCTCTACAAGTGCACGTGCATCGCTGGAGCAATCGGATGTATGCCGGCCTTTACCCAGAAGCCTGCTGGCCTGCTCGGCCCCGCCCCCCTCCGTGCTGCTGCGGGCACCGCAAAACAGCAGCAGGAAACGAATTACGGAACCATGCCAGGTGTGTCTTCGCACATTCCCAGTAGGCATTTAGACTGCTAGTGATTTCCTGGTTTAAGCATCCATTTGTCAGCATGGAAAAAATTTATCTGCCCGTGATCAGTCCTGAATGGCAGTCTAATCCATGCCAATACAAGGCAAATGTATCAATTAGCTTTAGGGGTATCAAAGTACCAAGACCCCAATGGGTATCGAGGTCCCAGCAAAGCTCAATTCGAGCAGCACAAATCAACCATCCTTTTTAAAAACGAATTCGGCTTATTTTCCATCTCGAAATGACTCCAAATTTGGCGTGAAAGTTTCACACACAGTGCATTCGGTGCAGTAGTAATAAGTAGTGCCTCTAACTGTAATACTGAAAGCTTACAGGGATCGTCCTTTAGCCTGGAAGAAGAACTGCCTGGTGCAGACCACTCCCTGGAGCCCGTGCTCCCGGACCTGCGGGATCGGCATCTCCGTCCGGGTCAACAATGCCAACAGCAAGTGCGAGATGAGGAAGGAGAGGCGCCTCTGCCTTCTGCGGCCCTGTGACCGAGCCGCGCTGAAGAACGCAAAGGTCGGACTCAACATCCATCCACATCACTTACATAGCGAGGCGGTGGTGGCCTAATGGTTAGGGACTTGCGATTGAAAGGTTGCTGGATCGAATCCCCGGCCAGCAAGGTACCGCCCCCATGCACTGCTCCCGGGGTGCTAAATAACAGCTGCCCAGTCCTCTGCCACATATGGGCTAATTGCAGAGGACTCGTTGTTTCTGATCCTGGCTAGATGCCTATTTTAAATCTGTACCAGGTCCCAGGGAGCTCAGATGAATGAAGTGTAGCAAAATCTCACCATTACTGCCTCTATGGTCTCTGACCCATAGATTCCCAAAGGAAAGACCTGCCAGCCCAAGTTCCAGGCAAAGAAAGCAGAGAGGCTGCGGCTGTCGGGCTGCTTGAGCGTCCAGAGCTACCGGCCCACCTACTGTGGCGTGTGCAGTGACCGCCGCTGCTGCGTCCCCAACGGCTCGCGCACGGTGTCCATGCGCTTCAGCTGCGCACCTGTAGGGGGCAGCGTTCCCACCACCGTCCGCTGGAAGATGCAGTGGATCACGTCCTGTGTGTGCCAGAAGGCATGCAGCCGGCCAGGGGACATGTTCACAGAGCTGCTGCTCCTCTAGGACTCACCCGCATGCCAAACCCCTCTCCGCCCCGCCCCGCTCCCAAGGGATGCTGGGAAAAATGCTGGGTCACCTACTGGCTGCATTTACTGACTGATAGTGTGTAAAAGAGTGAAAGCATTGTTTAGAATATAAAAGGAAGTCTTGGTTACAAAATAAGGAGATCTGTGCGTGTTCTTTCCCCCTGACACAGACTGGGAGACACTCCGCCATTGTGAATTACAAGGACTCTAAATGGAAAAAAGAAAACTGAACCTTCATTTCAACTCATGGTAAAATGAAAAGAATGAAAATGTCTATATCTCTGTGACACTGAATGAGCAACTTCATATTTCAATTTACCGGCCAACAGGAATTGTTTAAATAATATGCATTTTTTTTTAAAAACTTAGCTAGACTGAGACGTGCTGGCACCGTGTCCCGAGCATACTCCATCCTGGAGACGCTCACCACCCTGACCAATGTACTCTTCCGTCAGGGACGGATTATGGGTTGTGTGGGCCCCTGGGCAAAACGTTCGCGAGGCCCCCCCCCTCAAAAAAGAAACAAAAAAAAAACGCCAGCATTGTCTGGGATGGCTAGTTGCTACGTCATCATGCCACTTGTGGCAGCCAAACGCC
>JAODKL010000039.1:3000745-3013970 GCA_026780765.1 Petrocephalus schoutedeni | reverse complement strand
TCAAAGAATGTAGGCCCTCTAAAATAGACAAACGAAAATACATTGTTGATAAGCGTTGCAAATTGTTTTGGGCTAGGTCATATTTTTAAGATACATACTAAGAAATTCTACATCACCCTCAGTTCTGGGTCATTTTCTTCGTTACATATCACTGAGTGGCTGCTCTTCCTGGTTTCTCCAGCGTCTGATCATACACTCAGTGGGGGGAGCTCCAAATTGTCTCTCTGCGGCTTTATTTCCATAATCTTTTGCGTAATTAACAACTTATAACTTGAATCCTACAGTATATGACAATCTTTTTTTATTTTCGGACATTTTTCTGGGCGGTTGTTCAAATTATTGGTGTAGAAACATCATAACGCTACCCAAGCCAATGGCTGAGCCAAAGACTATGAATGATGGGAACAAGTTTCGAGTAGCTTACTCATGGCCACTGCAATACAATCCATCAATTGGTTACTCCTGTGTGTAAGGCGACTCCCAATTTTTGACCTAAACATTTTAGAAAATCTTATACACGGAAAAATACGGCAAGTGGTTAGAAGACGTATAAATTGTGATCAAATTAAGGTAAGGGCCAGTTTTTCTCCTAAACCGTTTACAACCACTCCCCGTGTTCCAACGCTTCGACTTCACGATGGGTATTCCCATCATATTCAATACATCACATGAGATATTCAACACCTAATTATAAAATAGCCTTTGTGTTAATGATTTTGCCCAACTGTAGGCTAATGTAAGTGTTCTAAGCACTATTCTGAGGGTCATCAGTCACATGTCCACAGCTATCTGCATTCCGGCTGCTTTTATCTGTATGACATCACACAGTGTTAGGCAGCACTGTATCAAAACACACATAACCATGTATACACAGGAAAGATCTTAAAACATGCTCTATTATAGCACATCCCTGTGCAGCTGCATAACAGAGACTGTTTTACACCAATATATATTTTTGGTAAGGCAAATTTTCATATAACTTGCATTTAACAGCACCCAATAAATGTTTTCTTATAGTTCTACAGCAGACTAATTACCATATGCCTATGCTATGAATTTGCAAAAAAAAAACTAGCTAAATATTTTAATAAACGCTTATTGGAAAATTAGCTAAATATTTAATGTGACTTACAGTACAATCATCAGTCGGGGATATCCAACAATTGTCAAGTTTTCATAAATGTATGCATCAGATTTGCATTTAGATATTTTAAATATCTAATGAATGAACGGAACAGTCATGGTGCCTGAGTAACAAGAACAAACGTTGCATTTCAGGAATCATTAGAGGCCTCATCAAGGCGATGTGAATACGTCTTAATAATATTATATGATGCATAACATTTAATAATGCTAGATGCCAGGAATGCACAATTAACTTAATTAAATAGAGGAAGACGTTGGTTACTCCTCAGTTGCACCACACCAGGCTTCCGCAGCACGTTGGAACGCGGCAACGTCATAATCCAGATCTCGACTGAACATAAATAAGGAAAATAAGCTCCCATCTGTTGAAATGACTCAGGTGACAGAATTACTGCCTGTGTGATGTTCCTTCTTTAATACACAGAAAGACATGCAAAAACATCTGTTAGCATGGAAGACACCCACAATTAGTAGCAAACACACAATTATCACACACTGTTTCAACATAAATGAGGAAATTGCCTTATTACACATATGTTTACTTGAGCAACATGTTACCACTGATTGCGTTGTTAATGTTTGCTTATTGCTTTTCAGGGTAAATCACATCAAGCACTCTGCATAAAAAAACACATTACCCACTAGGGGTTATATTTTTTTAAATATATAAAAATATTCAGTTATTTTGATCGGTTATTTATTATAAATGATTTTCTTGGGCATAAAGCTATGCATGTAGGAACAAGCAAAAAAACGTGAAATTATAAATCTATTCACAGTGATTGGTTAAGCACAAGTATCTGATAAGTTTTGATCAGATGCATAAGGTGGTTGGTAAATAAGGTGCATGTTGCTAGTCAAACTGATATATTTACATAGGCACACACAGAAATACATAAACACCCCTCTATATATTGCTTGTAATGAGTCCATCCATCTTCCAACCGCTAATCTGCATTTATGAAGTACAGACAGAAAATAACTTTTCTGCTGATCGTAGGGTGAGACAGACCTTCAGGTGGCAATAGTGAGCCTGGGTGCGTCCGGGGTCAGCATGCCCTTGGTGGCATCCAGCTGGCTGTATTCCTCTAGCAGTGAGGACAGAGAGGAGATGGCCTCCGTGAAACAGCTCTGTTCCATACCCTCGACGTGCAGGTAGTGATGCAGGTGGGCCTGGAAGTAGCAGAGTGAGGCAGTCAGCTTGCTCTCAGGCTGAGTATGGTCCAGTCTCTGTCCTCACAGCACCTCCAGATTACTCAATTACCACCAGAGATATTAAGAATTCGATTATTTAATCATCACTTTAGTTAAATAATATTAAAATACTGTGCCTATTACTACTATTTGACATATGTTTTTATTTCAGTTAGTTTAAAGCTTTTGTTTAGCTGTAGTTTTTTTCGTATGCCATTTACTTTCAGTTCAATTCAGTTTCACGTTTTAGTTTTTGTTATCAATAATAACCATGGTATGATCTCCATAATACAAAATGAAATATCAGGGAGAAACATGAGGTACATAGCACAAATAACTAAGCAATAACTGGACCAAGGAGGGATGTTGTGCAAAAGAACCCAGAATCCACATAGACTGACTGGTTTGATGCCTGGACTAGTCTGGACAGACGTACGCATGCCCAACGAGACCTTCAGGGCAAAGGCATAGGCATGATGGCGGTCAGCTGCTTTTACCTTTTTCCTGTAGAGCTTCATGAACCTGTCCTTGAGCTCCAAGAAGGTGGGCTTCACGCAGGTGTTGTTGGCCAGAGCCAGCAGGGAGTGGGTGTGGCCCACGGGGGGGACCGAGCATAGGCTGGTTTTCCAGCCTTCCTGGTTCCAGGACACAAAGGGCAGGGAGGGCCTTAACCTGCAGTGGGGCGCAGTTAAACAACTGAAACAGCGTTGTTTGATGTCCAAGTTTCATGCATTATGAAATCGTACAAAATTGATATCTGTAAATAACCTTAAAATAATGTCATTAACTTTTTATTTCAAGATGCAAAATGGCTTTTTCACATTCCTGATTTACACCTTGATGATACACAGATATGTCCTTTCGTTCAGGCATTAGCTTCTCTTGGCAAATGACCATGTGAGACACTGTGCAGGAGCAGGCTGGACGCCACCCCTGTAGTACAAATTTCTTATTTTGCACCACTGCTCTGCAGTGAATGGCAACATTATTTCAGAGTTGCTGGCAATGGCACAAAGTCTAAGAGTCAGGAAAGATCATGCACGGAATGCAGAAAGGCTCCTTTAAGGGAGGCCGCTCAACCCCAGAGAGCACATGGTCCCACCTCTCGATGTTCCTGCGAAGGTCGGAAACTTGAACATTGCCCCGGACAACGAGGGCACAAGCCAAGTAGAGGCTGTGCTTGGGGTCTGCCCGAATCAGCTGGTGGTCTCTGCTGAAGGCATCTGTGAACATCTGATCCAGCCTGAGAAACACAGCAACACGGGAAATACACGTCAGGAAAATCATCCCAGCTGGGCAATGCTCCTGCAGAATCAGGCCTGAAAGAAAAACTTTGCTTTTGCATCACGACAATGCGGACCATTCATACAATTGGAGACCTTACCTATCAATCAACCCTCGTACAATGTCCGCAAAATATCAAAATGTGGGACACCCACTTGAATTTATGCAATTTTACCTCAGGTGACATTTGGTTTAACCTCGCACAATAAAGCCCTTATGGGAAAAACAGTCTCATTCATCACTGAATGTAAAGAGGCTCATTAACAGAGACCAGCAGATGATCTCCAAGAGGAACATGATGGAGTAAATGCAGAAACGGGGGCTGCAGACAGACCTCCTCGGTGGGACGTTGACGTCCGCTAACGTGTACAGCGGGGTGAGGCTGGAGACCAGATAATGCAGTCTGGGAAAGGGTACCAGGTTCATGGCGATCTCATTCAGGTCCATGTTGAGGGATCCTTCGAAACGGGTAGAGCTGCAGGGATGGTGGGAAGTTGGGGAGAAGTTTTCAGCTAACAGGTCTCTGAAGCTACAAAATTTCCACTAATGTGTTGTTAAACAGCAAAAGCCTGAATGTTACCAAGCCTTGTCTAATAGTAATATAATAATATAATACTCTAATAAGAGTGATGCACCAAAATTTTAGCAACTGAAAATATTTTGCTTGGCGGCTGAGGAAGTCGGCGTTCATGGTTCATTTTTAATTTTTATTTGACATTTTAAAAGAGTATATAATGGGGTGTGAGAACAGCTACAGCGAACTTCACCCTTTAACATCTATTTCGCGCCTTGCCCATTGACTTTCCTTAAGTGAAAATTATTTTCTGCGTAAGTCAAAGCTGACGTGTGACACGGTGCTTCCCGCAGGTACCTAGTCAGATTAAGCAGCAGGTTTGCCACGATGTTGTTCATGGCATCGAAGGGCTTCTCGGCCCCCCCGACTCCACCCTGACCCGAAATGACAGTGCTGTCCTTCTTTATTACGTGGCCAGGCTTTCCCTGGTGGGCCATGTGTCGAATCTTGTTCACTATCTCGACCAGGGACTGAGAGAAGACAAAAGGTAAGGGAAGGTGAGGAGAAGCTCAGCGAGAAAAAGCGAGAGAGGGGCCTTCAGGAAGGCGGCACGCACTTGGTTCTCCACAGGCAGAACGCAGTCCGCGTGCTCTGTGAGCTCCCGCATGGCCAGGACGCTGTTGTACGGGGAGGTGATCACGTCGTCCTCAGCGGAGGGGAACACGGACGTCACAATCCTGTACACCTCTGGGAACTCGTCCTCCAGGAGCTTCAACACGTAGGAGCCCAGGCCAGATCCAGTTCCTGGCAAAGAGACATTTTAAAAAGCAACACTCTAAAAAAACACACAACACTCTAGAAAGGCAGTGTTTCAGCACAGGTGTGTTATAAAGTCTGCATGTAGGTTTGTTTTGGAGAGCAGAGTCATCGATCTAAAATCTATACTCCTCATGTTCTATAACCATTTACATTGCATCCATCCCTCTGCTGACCGCTTATCCTGGTCAGGGTCACGGGAATTTACATTACAAATTCTATAGAATTATGAAATACATGCAGTATATTGCAAATACAAACTCCAGTGTGTACTGGAAAACAGCACTGTGCTAGCATTAATCAATAACAGACTTTAATATAACTATAATACAATAAATAGCTAGAGCAATACAGGCAATTCTTCACAGGCATAAATGAATCCGTTCCACAAACCCTTACTAGGTGCTTAAAGATGCATTGTGATCAGTACTGGACAGCAGTATCATTAGAAACAGTGGCACTATTAGATAAACTACATTTCCCAGGAGGTCACAGCAAGTAACTTTAATATAGTGAAACTGTCTATTCAGTGGAGCAGTGGGGTAGCTCTGACAAGCATTACACCACCTCTCCCCAGACTCATATTTAATCAACCAAATCATGTATGTTGTGCTACTTCCAGTTCAAAGCATGTCTCCGCCCGATTACAATCTAATGTCACGCCCACAGCCTGCTCAAAACCAGCTCTATTTTTGGAAACGACGTTTCCAATGAATTGCCATTCATCGTGTCTGAGGAAGCTGTGGTGACACCAAGGGCATACCTGGATAATGTAATGAAATTAACGGAAAGGAGGGAAAAACCGTATGTATTCAAATTGCCTACTATGTAATGTATAAACATGCAGTCAGAATAAATGATGTTGTTGCTGCCTTTTCCGTTCTTTTTATTTTGGGGCCGATTCTACATGAAGGCAATAGCTGTCTCACCAGGACTATGAAGTCAGCTCTGCATTCACACTCCGTAAACATGCTGAGCCTCTTTTTTCCTTAACTTGTCCTGTTCAGGATGCCGTTTGTGCACCATTATTATGCAAACGTGTTTTAATACAATCTGTAGCTGGTACCTTTATTGGAGGGTTTTTTCATATGTGTTCCAAACCAATCAACTGAAGATGACAATGAGTGCAACATAGAATATGTTTGTAATAAATAATTATTTGACAAACTTGGGAGGGGAACATTATATTTTAATTAGTCCCAGAGATTACATTTTAAAGTAGCGTCAATGTAGTTCAGCTGCTTTTGCTATGAAGCGTGATGTGTAATTTGCTACACTTCTCTGATGTATAATTTTTATGCAGCTCAGTTATATTTTTTGTAAAATAACTAGTAGTGTAGCTAACCCGACACCAATCATGATGACTCGATGAAGGTGGCAATTCAATGCATCAATCTGTAACGTCAGCACTGATTTTTGGGGGTATGAAAAGATACTCCTAGTTCCGCATTGCTGCAGACAGATGCACAAGGTAGCAGGTCTGCCAATTGCCAAACTGTAGGATGCCAGGGCAAGGTTCATTAATATTACAAGTAAATACTGTTTGATGATCATTGAGCCATGACACTCTTGGGAAACTTGCCACTGCGTTGCAGTGCCAGGTGCTCTCTCTAACGAAACAATGTATTGGTTAACAAATCAGCATCTGGCGATATTAATTGAGAATCCAGATTTTGGCATTGGTGCAACATGTCAATTTTAGCTGTTATTTAAACTTAGCATCACCAGAAGTAAAGACACAACTACTAACGTAACGGAGATGACCGCATCGGACGATCAGCCATTTTCCGTAGTGCAGCACAAGGGATTTTGTGGGCTCATTCACCACTTAGAAGAGGTCTCAAAGTACTGGCCCACTAGTTTATAATCCATTATATATTCTGGTCCACAGATCAATCGTTTAGTTTTCCACGGCATAAAAAGACAATTGCATCCATCCAAATTACTATTCAGGACACCTTATAGCAAAAGACTCATATGCCAGAAATATACTAGTAATGTAATAAAGAACACATTTTATCTTTATATAGGCCTTCTGCGTTAGTCCTTCTGTAAACTCTACATCTTGGATATTTTGGCATATTTTCTCATCTGGTTTACAGAAGTCAAGAGCTACCTCTATCACAATATTGGATACAACACATAAAGTGACGTCATAGATGAATAATGGTGTGTGCACAGAGGACCAGCTCTGGAAGGCACCCCCTGAGCAGGGCAGAACCCTTATGGGTCTCACCTCCCCCCATGGAGTGGATGAGGAAAAAGCACTGGAGGCTGTCGCAACGCTCTGCGGCTCGGCGCACCTTCTCCACCACCTGCTCGCGGCACGCTGGCCCGTACATCCGGTGTCCGACGGCCCTGCATAGGAAAATAAGGAAGAAGCTGCACCTATTAGTATCCACCTGTGTGCATGCAATTGTTTAGGGGAGCCAGCAGGACAACAGGACAAAGAATTCCGCAATCTGTCATTAAAAGAGCGGTGTGTCCATACAGAGCTAAGTACATGTGACATGCCACTCGGGCTTGAGCTGTCATATGGCATAACCCTAAACAAAGGGAACAGCCTGAGTCATAAGCAAGAGATGAAGAAGCGTCCTACTGCTTGCATTCAAATATAACTGGCCACTCCACCTTTAATAACAGTGCAAGAACAGAGCTCTCTACTAAGAGTATACAGTGAATACTTGGTGTGAGCACACACACACTATACTGGCACACCTGAGGGCAGGGAGTCTTGCCCAACTCTACAAAGGCTTAATTATCAGTGTTGTTTGAGTGTCAGATGAGTCACTTAATTAGGATTTGCAAAAAAAAAAAAAGCTTTCAGAGAGTCACTGATGTTCAGGCACTTCAAATGACACCACAAAGCCCACAGTGACACGATCCTATGCTGTCACGCAAATTCACATTTGATAATAACTCCTGCTCATCCGCACCAGTTGTTTCCGGATCCCGACACATCCGTCACCAGCTGTGTGCTGTCGAACACGTCTCGCAGAGGTCCCTGAAGAATCTCGTTGACAACACCTTCCTCCATGTCAATGAGGACTGCCTAGGAATGGAACAGTGGCTGTGTGACAGTGTATGGCCTTAGGGGATGGGGGAGAGGTAACAGACTACAGACAAAAAAAACCACTAACACCTAAGGCACTGTAAATCACAGTCATCTACCCTGGCTTTGAGGGATCGGATCTTTCCACCAGTGATGTCATTGTTCTCCCCATCACCTCTCCTGCAAAAAAAAATCACATAGAAAAACTTCAGCTCTAACTACTATCACGATTTTTCAGATGAATGCTTAAAGTGAAAATCCATTGTTACCTGGTGTCAACATTTCTAAAGAAATTGCTTAAGGCTTCATCATAGATTCCTTTCTAAAAAAAACACACAAAAACAACAAATAAAGACAATCAGCCCCGACTTTTAAAGCAATATAGGTTTTTTCAGCACATTTTAACTAAAACACTGTGACAGCCCTGTCATGCTGTCCTGCTCAGTCGCACTTACTTTATTGACGTGAGCGTGCTCCCTTAAGGCCAGATCCCAGAATCTGCAGCCCACCTGATTACCACACTGGCCGACTGGGGAGAATCGTGCCGTAAACAGGGGGGGTAATAATCAGAAGGCAAGCAAGCCTTTCTGACACGGTTGTTTTTTAAAGCATTTTAATTTCGTAACCAGCTCCATAAAATACCAATTGCAACATTAACTAATGTATTTATTTAAAGAACAGGACAGTCGTGTGAATTATTCACGAAGTATTTTAGTTAGCCTTAATTCGGTAACTAATTAAGACCAGGGTGAAAACTTTGCTTAATAACAACGAAATATACAAAATATGTAAAACGTTGCGGTTAGCTAAGTCCTACTAAAGAACAACTGCAACTCAGACGCCAGTTATACTAACTGCCTTACCTTGCACTATAATAGACTGCGTCATCTCTTGTTCGCATAGCTACATAGTATGTCAGGTATAAGAGAGTAACGGTCAGCACGGGCACCTATTTCCCCTAAAATACTGACATGTTGTTCGCTAACGTTTTTGTCAGCTGGGTAACCACTGGATACCGCCGAAGCGCGCGGCTCAAGTCAAACTGTCGTTGGTTGATGACGTTGGCATGTCGGGGCTTCTGATTGGCTAAAATGCGTCACGGGTGAGCGTCGCACAGCGCGACCACGACCCCGCACCTCTGCTTGCATGTTTTTCACACATGTGAATTCTGCGGTACCTTAAGTCACTTTCCCAAAACTCTTCACATAGTCTGCGATACCGACACACGTCTTGGCGAAACGGCTAATTACTCCTCCAAAATGCACTCCAGTTACTGCATGCCCCGAAAGATAATTATACGACCACAAGCACCTTAATTACCCATATCACACCCAAACGAATAGCTACGAAACACTAACAAGAGACAGCATTACATAAAATATAATATGGGTCATCAGTAAAGGATCATCTGTAAAGTGACTGATTTCATTTTTCACAAACATTGTATTACAAAACAACACTTCACGCTATAAAATGTACAGGCATGAACAAACTATTTGCAGTGTATTTCAATGGCATTGTATGTATGGCATGGTGTAAATGCAAAATATTCATTAGCAATTTTCAGGAAATTTTGTATTTTGTTTCTGTAGTAATGTAGCAATTTTAATGTGTTTTTAACGATTTTGATAACAGTATGTAAGCATGTGCAAAATGGCCTCTAAAAGCGTAAAGTTTTAATAGTGGTGGATTTTGAGTGAGAATTTTTAAGCTTTTAGTCACTGAATGCATTTTGTATGAAAGCAATGAGAAAAGATTCACAGTTTAGCACACATAAACTGATGCTATGGCAAATGTGTGAAGAGTTTTGAGAAAGTGATTTTAGCACCGCAGTACTGCATCTTAGTGATTGAAAAAATTGTAATTGCAAGGTTGCCCACGAGATGGCAACATAGTCACAGATTTGAATAGATCATTTGAGCTGTTGGTCTTATTATTTTAAAAAAAAGAAGACAAAGAAACGTGCGCTCTGTGTAACTTTTAAGCATGTCTTCTTTTAGGAACGGTCTTGGTCAGGGTCAGCTGGCAGCACAGGTGCAGGCACCAATATTTGGGCCTCATAAACACGTATCATATTGGTCTCTTAATCCAAACCAATACAATTGTGTTCCACGTATTTCACTCAGGGGCCGTTAGGATTTGTCCTAGAGTAACTCCCCCTCTATGGCACTGAGCACACCCTGGGTGGTATGCCAGTGCATCGCAGGGCACATACTGTATATGCTCACAAGCACACCCCACAGGCAGTTTAAACACATCTATTGCCTTGACTGCATGTGTTTGGATATCCAGACTAAGCCTGAAAGATGTAAGGAGAGCATGCAGAATACACACTTACAGCACTGCGACAGCATTCTGCCCTGCAGCCCGGGGGTAACTGTGCCAGCCACTGAGCCACCATGACTTAAGATCGCTGATAACAAACTCTCTAAGCCAATGAATTAGTCAAACACATTCCTTCAAACAAATGACCCTTTATTGTGGTTTATCCACATACAATGACACCTGCAACAGCGAAATACCGTATGTAAAACTGCAATGTGTGAACAATATTACATGGCATGAAAGCACTACTGATACTATTCTGCAATGATGAAATGCATATGAAATGGGCCACCGGCTTTGTTCATAGCTAAAGTGGATGGCTTTATAAAGGTTGTTGTGATAGATCATTCAAAATGTATTCTTTGCTTCATTTTCAAAGAATAAATGAAACGAAGAACACCTTTTTAAAAACAGTTTTCACAAAATGCCTGCAGTCAGTGTCATGGTTAGAACCGAGAGACACAGTAATACAACATTGTGTCGACCAGTTAAGTAATCAGTTGGTGGTGATAATTAAATCTGGCTTATACAATATCAATATGGTGGAAAAGAAAAACATTTTCTGAATTTGATGGAAGACATGAACCCATTTTTTTTACAATATCAGTCACCTCAGATTTAAGCTTTTTTTAAATCGTGTGAATGAATGAGGAAATATTAGTGTCAAAGCTGAAGAAACCAAGATATAGTGACAATGCAGTTTTGGGCATTTTTCTTTATTTGAGCGTCTGTTGGCAAAGTTAGCCGCCAGGAGTCGCTATCAAGTAGCTGGACAGGAACCAACAGCGACTGCCCCATTGACCAGCACTGCTTTGCTGAAGCTTACTGGTGTCTCATTGACCACCACGTTTCTCATGCAGCCGGTGAACATCCTGGTAGCTGCAAGGGATTGTGGGAGCAGAGTTGCTGTAGGAATACAGAGTGGAGGGAAGATAAAGCAGGGAATTGAAAACAGCCCATGTTTTAATTCTTTTCTTTGTATCTTTAAACAATGCAGTACTGATTTTTGGACGTAAGACTGGTATGAGTAATATCACCCCTAGGGGCAAGGCAAGAGATCAGTGAGGAAGTCTGGGTTTTAGGTCAGCAAACTAACCCTCTTGCCAAGAAGTGCAGACTGTTATTATCGTGATGTGGGTTTGATCCCCAGACAAGCCAAAACTGTTACACTGAGATTTCGTGAGTAATCTATACTGAAAATCTATTGGGCCACCAACCTGGGGCTCCACCAATAAACACAGGGCTCCTAGCATCCCCAGCCCTGGGATTCAGGGGTCCCACGACATGGTTCACTTCCGAATCCACGTCCAGTTGCACAACACTCGATTCTCGGATCACTGTGAATTGGAGAGACGTAAAGGTCACAGGGAAATGCAGCAGTTCTGTAGGTGTGCTTGTAGTTTCCATATAGGGCTGACAGCAAAGCTATTTTTCATGTCTTTGAGATGTCTAAAAATAGTACAGGATAAAGAGCGTGAGATTTAAAAGGGAGCCGTTCCAAGTTTAAACACCTTACATTTTTCCCAGCATACCTGTGATTCTGTGCCACTTGCCATCGCAGATTCCTTGTCTGGGAGAAACTCGGGTGGAGAATTCTCGCACACCGTTGTTCAGCAAGACCACGACCTTGATCGAGAAAGAGAGGAACTCTGCATTCAGCTCGCAGATTGTAAACGAAGGCGAACACAGGTCTGATAGTTAACTGGCAGCTATCCCTTCCTCTTCAGGTAGTGCTGGGCATCGACAATGTTTTGCTCACCTCTCCCTGATGCATGTACATGCTGAGGTAGTCCTTCTGGTCAGTATAGACGTGAAGCAGAATGCCTGAGGCCACACGGGGGCGCACTTCCAGCACCAGCTCAAACTTCAATCCCAGGTTGAAAGAGTCATCTGAAGGCGATGAAAAATAAATCAGTCAATAAATAAACCAGACAACCCACAAATCGGGTCGCTTGCCTTCTGCATGGCGGATGACTTGACACCTCTTGCTTCTGCGGAATGTGGGCCTGCAGATTTTGACCACAGAGGCATGCACGTGGGTGAAACTGAGATGGTCACGGCATGGTGTGAAATCACTCTGGGCTTGTTTAACAGCTGCTGCTATGTTACTCGGACCTTGGGACCTTAACCTGTCTCCTGTTCCCCTTTGCCTCCTGCTTGCAGAGCTGTCAGCTGCTCCTGGCGTGTCAGCTCACAACGTACCACATGCAATTACGCTTCTCTCCAAAGCAGATATAAAGAGTGCAAATCAAAACGAGGCGTAGCGGACGCAGCCTACTTACAAAAGCACGAGATCTCTTCAAAGTCTGAGAATTAGCTGGGAAAAACAACAGATGTTGCCACGTCCTGTATCGCACACAACAAGATGTCTCCCTCTGCCTATGAGCAAATTACCCAGCACAATGTATCCTCCCTCGTCTGAGAAGAAAGTCCCAGCCTCGGACGGGCCCTCGAAGCAGGGTGTGACCCCGAAGGCGTGTGCCGCTGAGGGAAGGCCCTGGCCGTCCAGCTGGAGGTCTCTCACGCAGCCCGTGAAGCTGTACGCTGAGTTGCGCTGGAAGACATGCGGACAAGGTTGCCCTTGGTGCGACGCCATCAGCCAGGACTGGTGGTCAGACCTCCTGCCGGTCACCAGCTGTTCAAGTGCCAGCACTGGCGTAGCTGTTGTCAAGCGGTTTAGTGCTTACTCTGTGAATACTGTAGCCTCTGTATGTCAGCAAATGGGGGCAAATTTACTGGCCAAAGTAATCCGTCCATTCATGCGGTTTCTATAACTGCTCATGCAAAAGATAAAGATCTGTACATCACTTTGTTCCAGTGTTGGTTGGTAAAGTGCTTTATAAATAAAATTGGTATGGTATGGTATAACAGTAAAATACTGTATCAAAATAGTG
>JAODKL010000039.1:2957089-2968720 GCA_026780765.1 Petrocephalus schoutedeni | reverse complement strand
CTGAGCCCATAAACAATGACATTAGCATGTTAGCACAGCACTGAGCCCATAAACAATGGCATTAGCATGTTAGCACACCCGAGCACCATCCCTCTCTCCCAGTATCCTTGCAGTACTTCATAACAGAATCCCATCCCTCCTGCTGCTGATCAGTCACTCTCCTCTCCCACACGGGCACAGATGTCATGGACCTGCAAGAGTGTCAATCTGTCACTTACATAACCCACAGCAAAGGCCGTGGGTGGCACCCTTCTGAAAAAGCAGAAGTCTGCCATGACAACTGGGAAAAGGTGTTATTGAAAGCGAGAGGTGATTGTTTTGATAGGTTTTTTTTTTTTTTTTTTAGCGGGGTCAGCGGACACAGCTGCTCGCGATAACTGCAGACTTCTGATGTCCTCAGTGGAACCTCAGAACTTAAGCTCCTTTCTGGAGAGGCTGGGCCCTGCACCAGCAGCCAAGCTCCTGTCCAGCTTTCGATATGATGGAGACTCGACCCAGCCAGGCCCCTGGGGCCAGGATTCTGTTACACCAGACAAATAAATGGGTCCACCATCTGCTGGTGTTCCAGGGGTGCACCATAAAGGAAATGACACATTCCATTTGGACTTTACGCCGTTAAAAAGACTGAAGGAAATGTGGAAGTGATGGAGGGCCCATGAAATGCACAACGAAACACACAAACAAAAACGCTGCTATTTTCATATCTTGTCTTGGCTGATTCTTTTATCAAAAGCAGCTCAGTTCTGCCCTTTTATGAAGCTGAATATTTTTACAGCCACAATTCAGGCTAAATAAATCAGGCAGGGACTTTCTAATTCTTAAATGCTACATCACTTGCAGCCCGCGCATGTTAAAACTCCACCCAGATGCACAGGGATGTTGTAAGATCTGTCACAAGGGCCATACAAGTCCTACATGCATAACAAACCTTCTAAGGTTGCATCCATCCGCTATTATAACACACCATGGATTTCTAAGTGTGTTCTCCAAGAGAATACCGCCTGGTTCATTTCAATGTCCTGGGAATCGGATGTAACCGAGGTCCCCGGGCTGCTGATTAAACTGCCTTTGTTTTGCAGCGGGGGGGAGAGAGGAAACAGATTACAGCTCACCACGGCGGCCGGACGCCTGCCAGTCGTGGCTAACATCACTCCTACGTGGCACCAGCTGATTCACAGCGAGAAATGCAGGCAGGGCACTGGGTATGGGAACCAGACCACAAGCCCCTGATAGATACAGGTCACCTAACCATAGCTGAAGAATATTATAGAACAATCCAGGGGTAGGGTTGCTCAGAGCAGGGGTCCTCCAATCCTCTCCTCAGGGACGAGGCTGTCAAACTCCATACCTAATGGGACGGCACCTTCTCATATGCCAAAGCCCACTAGCTGCAGGGAATCTGTGAGAACTATTGGGCTCAGTATCAGATGTACAGCATAGATGCAGCCGATATAGCTAAAACATATACACCTTCCGGACGACATCCTCTGGGCTCCTAACCTTACTGCCGCTAAATGTGAATTTTGACAGCAAGGGGGTTAGAGAGAGCTTGATATTGGGGGGGGGGACACACCACTTAATAATATAAATGCAAATGATTTATTATGGGGATGAATGAAGCCTATTTAAATATGACATCTTCCCCGCCCCTCCCAGTCTCTCATATAGTTTTACTTACAATTGTACATTAGAAATATGTAAAGCTGCTTAGAAAGACACAAAAGCTCATAAAATTGTTTCCTCTGGAATGTTTTTAAATGATGATGCCTTCTTAGGTTGCAGGATTCCCACGGCGTGGGAGCACTCGTGAAGCGGGGAGAGGATTGGTTTGCACGTCCGTTTGGTACCCCGCTCCCCCGAGTTAGTCCCCCCCGGGGGAATAGGCCCGGGTCAGAGGGCTCTGGAGCAGCTGGTCCAGGCAGCCGGCAGCTCTGATTAAAAGCAGATGCGGAGCAGTTAAGGGAAGTGGAGGGGGGGGGGGCTGCCTGAGAGCCTTTTAACCCAGAGAAGGAGAGGTCCAGTTCCGTGGGAGAATGAATCATTCCAAGTCCTGCCGATGAGAACCGGCGCTGGAGGACTGATCTCGCTCGGACAGCGACCGGCCACCCCGCCCAACTCGCCGGAATCTGCTTTTCGTTTTCACTCCTCTAATCATGTAGAATCCTCCATACTGTATAACCCCCCCCACCTGTAAGCAAGCCATGTTATATTCTTGGCTAGTTCTCAGCCCGGTGAACTGCGGGCCTTTGAGGAAGGCTCTGACTCCAGTAAAGTAGGCACCGCGTCGCCCGGTCACTCCACGATTATGCCCAAGCGAAAGTCTGAAGAGGTGGGTGCTGTGGGAATGAACGAGAGCGTAAAGAATCTGTGCGTCGGACTGCCTGTGACTTACGCATGTATTGTGCTGTTATTTTTACCATGAGCTGAGCTCAGGAAGAGCACTGACATGGCGGGACACAGCTGTGCCCTGTGTGTGTGCGTGTGTGTGTGTGGTGTCCAGTTGCTCTGTGAATCTCTGTGGCCTTGGGCAGCTCCGGCCGCCACATGGGAGGCCCAGCTAGCAGAAGATCAGCTAACAGAAAAAGCCACGTGCTTAAATATTTGTCCAATGACTTATTTTATTCAAAACAGATATCACTTATTCTTCACATTTCTGCCATGCCTTTTTATCATGAAACATAATACTTAATAACATAAAAAATAATAACACAACTGGGCACGCTTAACCACATTGTACAAATGGAAACTGCAATTAAAAAAAATATATGTTTACTAATTATTTAGTAACTTTGACTTATGATCCTGGGCAGGGTCCGCAAATAGTCGCCTGGCCTGATAACACTGCGAGCGTCTGGCTGAGTAACAAGCCCCCCGTTATCAAAGACCCTCAGGAGCTGTCGCTGATAATCGCACCCTACCATGCCACCCTGCGCCCGTGTCCTTACAAGGGAAGCTCGGCAAAATCTAATATTCATGCCACAGCTGCGTAGCCGCAAGCAAAGTGCTTCAATCCAATTAGGACATTTTATTTATAAGCAGTGGTATGGATGGTTACAAAAGACATCGCGTACCTTATACATTATTAAAACACCTTCCAGTTCATAGCGATATTAACGACAGAAATCAATTATTAACGCGTATAGCACGAAATTCGCCGCGGCAGACAAGTAACGCAGAAATGAAAACACATTTAAGAAATATGGAGCTGAATGAGAAAAGGCCGCATATGGGCGCACTAGTGCCGCGACAGCGCCACCTGCCGTCGCCTGCGGTACACAGCACTGCGGCTTCGGTGCACAAAGCGATTCGATCCAGTCCCGTTTTCTCACCCACCAACACCCAGGTCTTTTTCGCTAATTAAAACAATTTTCATGAAAGGGAAAGGAAATGCGACTGATTTAATTTGCTTTAATGTCTTATTCGCTGTAAACTGTCAAATGAAATTGATTGGGTGTCAAGTGCTCGTTTTCTTTTAACTATTATTATTATTATTTTAATCTTTCGGTTATGTAATTAATACTGTGCGTGATCACGTAGTACAGAAATATTAGAAGCTTGGGTGAATTAAGGTGAATGACATAAAATAATGAATGATGGCTTGTTTTGTAGATATGCCGCCCTGGCTTTGTAACTGAGAAGCGCGCCTTCTCCTCGAATTACGGTAAAATAACGCGACGTTCGTGGCTGTAAAATCACCTTTAGTTTGTGTTTGAATGACTAAGCTGTGTTTGGCGAGCTAATCAGGGTGTACCCTGGCCTGTGCTCTGAAGGGTAGATTTTGAACCATTAGCAAAAAGAAAATGACGGATAGAGTTAATCAAGGTCAAGATATTTTCCTACTACGTTAACACGTATGTTGTTTGGCTATAAAATGTACCTGATGTGTTCTGCATTAGTGCGCCATTAGGCCTGCATGTCCTGGTCATGATCATCATTCAGCTACCTTTCTGAGTCTTGTATTAGCTATTTGGTGGGCCAAAATATTGCATTAGATTAGATGAACTTTATCCATTCCAAGGGGGAATTCTTGATAATAATATAAAGTATTTTTATATATAGCATCTTTTATGAATCCTCCCATTTGCTTGGTGCTTTGAAAGTACCATGAAGGTGTTTTTCAGTGGTGTGGATTGGTGAAGTCCATCCATCCAACCACCCACCCATCCATCCATCTATCCATCCATCTACCCATCCATCCATCCATCCATCCGTACCTGCTTGTCCTATGCAGGGTCGTGGGGATCCGGAGTCTATCCTGGAAACAGCGAGCACAGGGAATAATCCGGAATGGTGTGCCATCCCATCACAGTACAGCTCACGTCCCATGCAGCAATCTGGAAAGGTAGGTCTAATTCTCTAATTCACATCTGGCCAGAAGGTACCTGCTGGTTTCACAGTTGCTGTATGCTGAAATTAAATATATTTTGTAGATGGCCAAGGTGTAATTCCCAAACCAGTATGTGTGAGGGAATGTTCGTGGTTGATGTTTCTACCTCATACCATAACATATTCTGTTTGAGTTTTACAGACGCCACCCTTTTGAAAGCAGCTTGCTATAATAGAGCAGGCCTTGTCCTGAGTGCTGGCGTTCCTCTGTGTTAAAGCACAAAATGCATCTTTGCCATATTTCATGGAAAGAAATACGACAAGGCCTCTTATTAAAAAATAAATGTGGTCATTGAGAATATTAGCTTATATGGAGCATAACTTAGGTGTTCCAGACCATCTGATGTAGGTTAAAATACTTATGAAGAGCTGCTTGCCTCTATGCATTTTTAAAAAGAACATGCAGAGGTTTGTCCTGCGTTGACCTGCCCTGACTGCTATTTTGTTGCTCGTGGGTTTAGTCAATTATTGTCCAGGATGCTTTCATATCATACATTAAATGACATCAATTCACAAATCATTAACAAGCCGACTTCGACCATAAATCATACATTCTGCACCTTTGGCTTTTCCATGAACCTTAAATGCAAAACATCTGAAGTGCAATTATGCCGCGCCGTGCAAATCGATGGTGCATATGTGTCACTATTACAGCAAAATTCCCACGTGGGACTGAGATTTGAATTAGAGTCAGGTCTTTTTGCGTCCACTGTGTTATTTCCAGCCCGTTGTCATTTCGATACCAGTGGTAATGGTCGGGCAGTCTGCCCCACATTTCCTCCGACGTGCAGTTCTGGCTAGACACGGCAGGTGGCAGTGCCGCTTATATTTTTGTGCCACGGTGCGGACTCAGTAATCCCCCAAAGGGCTTTCGTTGTAATATGAGATAAAAAGACACGGTGGCTGCCATTGTTTTTCATTTGCCGCAAATGGTTTCGATATTAGAGTATTTAAGGCTTTGGCTATACAAAATAATAATTTTAGAGTCTTCGGGATATATGCATCCCCAGATACACATTAATGTATATGTAATGCACTAAATGATTGCAGGGTTTTGCTTGAGGTTGATTTAACACGCTGTAGTAGTCACTGTTAAATAGGAAATTATTTCACCCCGGGATTTTTTGGCGTGGAACACGAAATAACACACCCACTTAATCACATGCAGCAATGCACTATAAAGCTAAAACATTTAAATATTGATTAATTTGTTATTGCATATTTAGTAGTGCTGTCAATGTCAAGTGGCTGGCATATCTCCCCATGCGATCTTGGTGAGATTTACGCGTATTCCACGGGTGCTCTGAGCTCACATTTCGCCTGTCACTGTCCTTCTCCCCGCTGTAAAGATAGCAGTCTCTCCCGCTCAGACATGTGCGTCCGGGGAATCGCAGTGGTGCGCCATTCTGAATGTTTGATGGCAGACGCATACTACAGCATCAGACTAATCCCTGTACTGACACAGCGGTGCCTAGAGAGGTCAAGAGCAGAGCAACCAAATCTCATTTGCAAAAGTGACACGCCTGCTTGGGTCTTTCACATCTGCACACGGGAGGGGGGGGGGGGGCTGCACTGGGCAGGCGTCAGGAATCGACATGCTCCATGCCCCCAGACAGCCCAGCCCTCCCCACAAACAGCGGCGTGCTAATATGTCTGGCCGTGTGCATCCCTTCGAAGCCCGTGATGTATGCGGTCTGCACTGGGGGCCACCTTTCGAATATCGCCTTGCTAGATTCGTTCCCTGTGTCACGATGCAGCTCATGCCTCCTGATTAACCCCCACCCAGCCCTAACCTTAACCACAAATAACCGATAAAATACAACTTTCGGAATATGTAGTATTTCAATTGCAGTCTCAAATTGAGGTTTATCTTTGTGGGGATCGGAACAATGTCCCCGCAAGGTAAAAAGTTACAAGTTCTTTTGATCACATTATGGGGAAATCTGGTCCCCACGATGTAAGAACTACAAAAACCCACACACATACACACACGTAGACATATGCAAAGGATAGCAGCATTATGGATTAGCTGATTCAAGACTGGTTAATAATGGAAGAGCTTAAGCTATAGGGTGTAAGAATGTCGCAGTCAGCCTCACAGTCATGAGTCTGGGAGATGGGAGAGGCGATGCACAAGTTGACTGACATAAATATTTTCTTATCACTGGCTATATTGGTCCAAATGTCATTCTGGACAGTAGAGCATTATTGATTGGACTCAAGTAAATAGCAGCCGACGAAATTCCGCAAATGCAAACAATGCAGCGCCTTTGTTTTTGTTTCAGATAAGCCAAGACACGGTGGAATGTTTTATCTACCACGTTTGTTTCACTTGCAAAGGAAAATTCTCATTTTGTAGATAGTTTGAGACTGTGTCTCAGCCTGAGCTTGCTGACTGATGGCTCGTCACAGTTAATACAGCCGGACTGCCCAGGCCTACGCCACGCTTCCCACAATGCAATTCTGCGTAGTGCAGAACTCAGGCTCTGCCATAGGCCGTCCTTCACAGGTGGGTGAACAAGCGTTAAACCTTCATGAGAGTTAATGTGATGTGCTGTTTCTTGTAAACAACACCCCCACTGCCCTCAAGTCTGATGCCACAGCTACCCACCCCAGTGTCGTTTAGCTAATTTCACGCTGTGCCTTTCCACGTGTACCTATGAAAGCACCATCCTAGCTACATCTGAAAAGATGGAGCTGTGGCCGCCGCAATAATCAGTCACACTTATTCCAGAGACACCGGGGTACTGTATTCCTGACATTAATTAATAAAACCACCAAACAATGACCACCTTGATCAAATAAATAGTTTTCCTAGCATGGTTTAAATTTTTTTTTTTCCAAAATTTGTGGAGTGCAATGGTTAAAAAATTGTAAATACCTTGTTAGGAATATGGAAAGCCACTGTTATGCACCTCAAAGATTGGCTTAGTACCCCTCTCCGCAAGCTGCATCCCTGTGTCGATTTTCAGTTTTCCTTTTGGTGGTAAGCACCGATATGGCGAGGCATTGCTAAGGTGTGGCATTCAGAGCAGAACAAATCCTCACCAAAAACCATCGTTTTATTATTTAGGAAGTGATTATGGCAGCAAATCTACGAATCATTTCCTAGACTGTCGCAGGGTGAGGGCTATTTCTTAGCCTTTGATTGGGCCTTAAATTTTTATTAGCCAAATAATAGCGTTTGCTTTGCAAATGGAAACCAGATACAAGATAAATTAAGGATCCAAATTCCGTTTAGACTGCGAATGTTTTTCTTCCCAGTCTGTTACACCCATATGGCAAATTCCTAGAAACTGCTGTTTCTTAAACATAAGTATTATGTATGAGTGTCGAATCTGAATCAAAAATGTTATGGTCCTAAGAACACTTTAAAGTGGCTATTTAAATTGATTTAATATTATATTATTAAAAGGGTGCCTGAGTGAAGTGCCCCCCCCACCCCCACCAAGAAGTGCTTGGTCTGTCTTCAGAGACCTTCCATCGTGGAGAGGGTCTGTGCCAGGCGTACCACGAGGGGTCTGAAGTGGGGGTGCCTCCAGAGGCTCTCGTGACCACCAGCACATGGACACAATTAGCACCTTCCTAGCTGCTGGGTATTAAGTCTCTCCACACGTAACAATACACGTCAATGACAGATGGACACTGTCAGGACTTAAGGACAGTTGTTGTTACACCCTTATATAAACCCATCAAAACATCTGATTAAAGACTCATCATGCCCAGAATTTGCCCAGAACCCCATAATAAAATGCCTAAAAATTGCTGGCAAAGCGTTCTTTGCGTGTTTTTCTTTTGTGTTTTTGCCTTAACCCACATTGTAACGTCAGACTGAACTCTCAAAATCCATCATCCGCCACCACAGTGCTCTCCGTTTATAAGGTATTATTAGGTAAATCGATCTGTGTCGCAAAGACGTCTTTCCACAAGCGTTAGCATTTTTTCCATCGAATGTCCTTAATCTTCGCGAATTACCTTGGATAATTTCCATTACAGTGCAAGAGTGGAAAAGGTTTTAACATGCCCCCAAGTCTCCTCTCACGAATCTCACAGTACTCAAAGATTTAATAGGCCCTGTTTACACCTGGTTTTAAAATACATCTTGGGCGATCGAGTCATAAGTAGACAGCTGAGACACATCGCCAATAAACACCTGTGTTTATCATGCATCTCCAAGGTGTCCAGCTGACCAGTTGTGTTCAGATTTCATTACTGCCTTGTGCACAGTCATCGTGATGTCCTTGTCATGGCTTAGTCTTTACTATGCAAAACGTATGTGGTCAGATGTATCCCAGACCACCTCGGCAAGTGGTTTGAGTGATCAGATCACAGTGCGTATTGGTGACTGCTTACACTTGTATTTATCGACCTGGATATCTTTATTGTCATTGCGCATGTACAACGAAAATTGGATGCCAATCTATTAGTGCAAAAATGCAGTTCAAACAGTGAGTGACCGGGTTGGGATGGATCTTTAAGTATGCCCTGGGGCCTTTTGAGACAGCGGGAGCTGTAAAGATCTTCCAGGGATAGGAGAGGGCATCCGATGGTCTCCTGGGTGGTGGTGGTGATGACCCTCTGGAGCGCTTTCCTCTCTGATGCCATACAGCTGGTGAACCATGCACAGATGCTCTCTATGGAGCTATGATAGAAGAACATGGGCAGTTTCTGGGTGAGATGGTTCTTCCTGAGGATCGTCAGGAAGTAAAGTCTCTGTTGTGTCTTCTTTACCAGCTCTGTGGTGTTGGCGCTCCAAGTCAGGTCCTCCTCTATGTGCACACCCAGGAACCAGAGGTCAGAGACCCTCTCCACATGATTCCTGCCAATGGAAAGGGGCATAATCAGCCCTTTGGTTTTGATGGAGTTGAGAACCAAACTGCTGTCTCTGCACCACCCAGACAGCCGCTCCACCTCGTACCAATAAGCCGACTCGTTGTCCCCAGAGAACAGCCCCAGTGTGTTGGTATCATCCTTGAATTTGATGATACCTTTGTTGGAGTTTATGGGGGTGCAGTTGTGGGTGCATAGGGTGAAGAGAAGAAGGCTCAGCACAGAGCCCTGTGGGGGCGATGTCCATAAGAGAGAGAGGAGAGGATGTCCATAAGAGAGTGAGGAGAGGATGTCCATAAGAGAGTGAGGAGAGAGGAGAGGATGTCCATAAGAGAGAGAGGAGAGGATGTCCATAAGACAGAGAGGAGTGAGGAGAGGATGTCCATAAGAGAGAGAGGAGAGGATGTCCATAAGAGAGAGAGGAGAGGATGTCCATAAGAGAGAGAGGAGAGAGGAGAGGATGTCCATAAGAGAGAGAGGAGAGGATGTCCATAATCCAGAGGCAGATGGAGTGAGACAGTCCAAGGTCTGTCAGTTTGGCCACTAGTCTATGAGGGCGGAATGGGCAGAATAAGGACTGGTTGAGGATCTTCTCTGGGTTGACTGCCCTCAGTTTGTGCCTCACCTGAGCTAGTTCTGGACTTCCTTCCTCATCCAGGGCTTCTGGTTGGGATCCCGATGCACTTGTCTGCGGTGACAGTGTCCGCGCAGAACTTAATGTAGCCCAGAAGTTGTTGAGTACCCTTCCAGGTCCTGATGTTCAAAAATATCCCAGTATGTTCTCTCGACGCCGTCCTGCAGCTGTTGCGAAGCCCCTTCAGGCCACTGTTAACAGCCTTGGATGTGGTAAGAGCACTTTTCCTGAGGGGGTTACATGCAGAAATTAAAAGCAGGGACATGTGGTCAGGCTGGCCCAGGTGTGCTAGTGCTTTAGCCCCGAAGCTCTCTTTAATGCTGGAGTATACTTTATGTACCTTACACCATGTCCAGTGCGTTTGCTCCCCTAGTGGCACACTTAATGTGCTGATGGAATCTGGGGAGCACTGCTTTTAAATCCGCATGGCTGCAGTCTCCCGCTATGATGTGAGCAGCCTCGGGATACAGACTCTATGAATGCTAATGGTGCTATATAAACAACCAAGAGCCGAGTTAGCATTAGCATCCAGTGGAATATACACAGCGGTTACCATGACTACGGCAAACTCCCGGGGATGAAATCTGGGCCTGTATTTAGCAGTCACATCCCCGAAATCCGGGGAGTGGGGACGATGTGCAGTCTTAGGGTTAGAACACCAGCTGTTGTTGACATACAGGCATAACCCCCAACCCCCCGTTTTTCTTACCGGAGCCTCTAGTCCTGTCCCATCGGCGTACCGCGTGGCCTGCTAACACGATAGCAGTGTCCGGAATGACTGCGTGAAGCCAGGTCTCTGCGATTGGCAGAATGCAACTGTCCTTAACGATCGCATTCGGTGCAACCTTCTTGTATCAACTCGTCCATCTTATTTACGGGGGATCTTGTGCCGGTGAGAAAAACACTAGGAAGCGGCGGCCCGTGTGGACGCTCCCGCGGCCTCGCTAGCACGCCGCCTCCTCTCCAGCCTCCTCTCCCACCTGTGGGGATGGTGTGGGGACTGCAAGGAACACAAGTGTGGCACGTGAGGGAGAAGGGAAACCCCACACAGTGTTACAGACACACCGATAATCTACTCGCGATCCCATCACCCGCGACGCATTTTAAGCAGGGCCCGAGATGCTCTTCTTTCAAAAATCAGTGTAGAAAATGAGAATAACAAACTGCAACACTCCAGAAATTTGGGAGCATATCGTGAAAGGCAGGAACTTCTTGCAGAAGCATGAAATGCCTTCGTTTTCTTGATGGATTTGAAGATGTGCAGTGATTGGCTCAGATTTAGTACCTGGGTCTGTATATTGGTATGGTTTGAAATTTAATCGCCCAGAGGAGGTGGGGGGAGTCTAAGGCTTGTGCCCTTCTGCAAGGAACTTGACTATTGAAATTATTAACCAAAACAATGCTGATACACATTCAAGGGTAGGAAACAACTAATCCTTGCAATTTCCTCCAAAAGCAACCACATTTTTTTTATAATTTTGTCATAATGTCTCTGCAATAAAAATTCCTTGTTCTTTATTCATAGCCTGATGTCAGATTTTTTTCCCACCATTATCTTGGTGTCAACGGTGACCTCCCCTCCCCTTTGAAGGTCCAGCAGGATGTGTCAGCATGCGTGGACCTCGCTGAAGTGGCCCACACACTGAGCCGCGAAGGCAGACCTTCCTGGTGACTTCTTGGTGGGCCTCCTGTTTCCTGCTCTCTCCTTCCTCTCCCCTGACTGCGGCCGGGGGCGGGGAGGACGCGCCGTCACTGCCGCGCTGATTCCCAGCACGTTCCTG
>JAODKL010000039.1:2924013-2934238 GCA_026780765.1 Petrocephalus schoutedeni | reverse complement strand
GCTTGGGGTACGCGCAGAGGCGCTGGTGAGGGCGTGAGGGCACACAGGCCTGTGCACGCTTTCCCAAGCCGCTTGGGGTACGCGCAGAGGCGCTGGTGAGGGCGTGAGGGCACACAGGCCTGTGCACGCTTTCCCAAGCCGCTTGGGTCCCTTATCGCACATTGTGTGCTTCCCTTTGCCGTGCACAGAGACTCCGAGGTGCACAGAACAGGTCACACCAGTCCTGCCACTGGTTTCTGCCTCTGGCTTAATGGTGTACTTGGCACTTTCCTTCTACTTACCAGCATCAGCGGTTCCAGGAAGCATCCTGATCTCTGACTGGATGAGTCATTGCCCCCCCTACATCAGACTGAAAAGGCCTCTTTATCTGGGCCCCCCCCCCCCGGGGCTGTTCGTCACACAGTATGTTTTTAAGTGACTCATGTCCTTCCCCAGACATGATAACGAATGTCTCATTCGGTCTGAGAGTGACAATGCCATTAATCAGCCTTTTGTCAGCTGTGAATGAGGTCTGCTTCTGGGGCCACAAATGCAAAATATTCTAATTAGAAATAAACAGCTCATTGGTTATGACTGCTGAGAACTAAAAAAAAAAGGTTATTCCAATTCACTAATGTGGCTTACATTGAATTTTAAACATGGCTCTGTCAACAAAGCCATCCCAGGTTAATGATAACAAGTATGATACATCTTCCATGTATATAATGTTTTGGTGTTTTAACCATGAAATTAGGCCACACCCACTTCTCACTCCTGTCCTGGGGGGGGGGGCACCGGCCCCCCAGGCCACACCCACTTCTCACTCCTGTCCTGGGGGGGGCACCGGCCCCCCAGGCCACACCCACTTCTCACTCCTGTCCTGGGGGGGGGGGGCACCGGCCCCCCAGGCCACACCCACTTCTCACTACGGTCCTGGGGAAAGCCCTACTGCTGCAGTAGCTGCTTCAGGGTCAGCCTCCTTCCTCAGGCCGCCAGGTAGCTAAATATCCAGTGACCTGTGCCCACTGTATTGCGTCATATTGTATTTCGCAGTATTGTCAATATTCCCCTCTTTCCTCACTTTATTAGTACTGTCTGCATCATCATATTTATGCCAATCACTGCATAAAGCTGCTGCCAGTGTCCTCACTAACACCAAGAAAGCAGGGCATATCACAGGCGTCCTTAAATCACTGCACCGGCTTCCTGCACAGCACAGGATTGATTTTTAAACATTATTACTTTTGTACAAAGGACTAAATGGTCTCCGGCCTAAATACATTTCTGACATTTCTACATTTACTTGAACGTTATAAAGCATTCAGACCCCTGTGGTCATCGGGAAAAGGCTTACTCAGTGTTCCCAGAATCAAGAATGAGCGCGGTGAAGCAACATTCAGTTTCTATTCTTCCCGTTTGTGGAACCAGCTTCCTAAAGACCTGAGGTCTGCTGAAACTGTCAGCTCATTTAAATCGGGGTTTAAAACATTACTGTTTACTGCAGCATTTCAAAAATTAAATCGGTTTCGGCGTACACTGTCACTAAAGTGTAGCTTCTTTTCAGTTAAGTATTTGTTTGTTATGGCTTTTAGTTTTTGTCTTTCAAATGTGACTTTAATGTTTTTTTATTTGAATGTATGCTTCTGTCTTTGTAAAGCACTTTGAGCTGCCTGATAAACTTCTTGCATATTAATTGCATATTTATTGCATATTTCTTTATTAAGAAATGATGTGCCCTTTTCATCAATTTCACCAGCTGCGAAAACATTTGAATGTTAAAGTCGGTCATTACCAATGAAAAGATCATTGTGTTTCATTTTGTGCAGTTTTGTATTCGCAGTTTTATTTCATCTATTCATCTATTTTATTTATTTCATGTAAGGATGCACACTTAGTTTTTATTTTAATGATCATACACATCATTACCTGCAATTTGGCTTTGCTAATGCCCTCACTGCAAAGGGGAAATAGGAAAAGTTGGCTTTTTTCCCCCCAACAATCTGCAAGGTGTTTGAAAAAAATACAGAACAAAAATATGTAAAGGAAAGGAACTTTTGGCTGGCGTTATAAATGCATTCTTACATAAATGACTGAGTAGCTAAGTACTCAGTTTTGTGGAAAGGAATAATTTTAATACACTAATATGAAATTATTACTTTAGTTTTTGGGATTATTCCATGCAAGGAGTTAATGCACCTAGACTTTGGCCCTGAGTCCATTCTCTTAGGGCTAATTAATTTCACAGATCCTTAACCAATGTCTTCCATCTGACAGTATGCAAATTAAGCTGACCACTTTGAAAAACTGTCCATTATGCACTATCGTGAATCATGCTTTGGAAGCAGGCTACTTGGATCTGGCAAAGAAGGCGGTCAGAGAGCACTTCACACATTAACAGATGTCAGTAAGGCCTGTTCTGTGACTAGGAGCTTTTAAAATTGGGCACACGTGAGCACTGCAGGGTAATGAAGCTAATGGTATTTATTCTGCGCAAATTTTTACAACCACTCATGTTTTCTCAGTGTGTCAGCTATTTCAGCCACTTCCGACCAAGCAATGACTTGAAAGACAAAAAACATCTGCAAACGGCTGTGTCATTAATTAGCTAAATAACATGTATGTTTTCGCAGGCTCTAGCGCCAAGTGAGAAAAGTTGTTTAATTTTGACAACCTTTTCCTGTAGCTTTCCCAAATAACAATAAAAAAATCCCAAACGGAGGGGGATAACCTGATGTCTAACCTCTAGGATCAGCGGCAGCCAAAGCCCGTTCTCCTTTTGGCTTTAACTTGCAGATTGAGCTGGTTCCGTGACCTAAGAAGGTGGACACTAGAATTCAGGTGGAGCATATCAACCATACAAGGAGCCTGACCATGTCAAGCACAATTGATAAGACTTTAGAATAGACTCTGTGTCTAACTGGCAGCCAGTAAGGCCAGCACGGGATGACCATGTTCCCCTTTCCTGGTGCCAGGTGTGGGTATTCTGCAAGGTTGTGGAGGATAACAAGCCGCCCTATTTGTGTCAAGCATAACGCAGCGCGAGGCGTGACGCAAATGTGTTTGCGGTTAGTCATGATATTCATCAGAATTAGCTGATTAACTTTAACTATTACAGCGGGACCCCAGTATCCGTGCTTCACTTTGGTCTGAAAAAAAGTTTAAGAATTCCAGACATTGCAGTGCAATCCTTTTGGGGCATGCACCGTTAACCTAGCGAAAGTGGGTTGGCCACGCCCTAAAAGAACTTGCGCCATGGGATTCAGACTGTTCTTAAAATAGGGTGTTTGGTGAAGCATCTTGTCTATGTGCCCTTGTGGGTGTACCAGGGCCCCAGTGCATGCCACCACTTATATTCATGCCAGTGTTCATTCACTTCAACTGAGGCCGCGTGCTCAGGTCCAGACTGGCATCTCCGCTCAGCCTTTAACGGCACATTGACTGGCAAAGCTAAGTCACATTGCAATCTTCAGCCGAGCACCTCAGAAATGTAGACTAATGTTTTTCCCCCCCCAGCCTGGCTCTTTGCAACAGAAGCAGCTGAAAACCCAATTAGAAGAAACTGGCCAGAGCTTGGAATCGCTGTCATTGTAGAGATGAATAAGCAACTTGATAAGGAAAACAAAACATGTTTCTTGACAGCCTTTTGGAAATGGGGCAAGAAAATGTCTTAGTCTATGATAGAGAAAAGTCCTTAAAAAAGAAAGACTGAATACATTTGACATATCCAGAATAAACCTGGTCTTTATTAGCTACATAATGAAAACCGCGTTCCCAAAAATATTGTCCTCTGTGACCTTGCCTGGTATTAAGCAGAACTTTTCACATTTATTATGCTACTTTTATGGCACTATGAACAGGTGAATGAAAGATTTTGCAGAGTTGATATTACTCTCAAAAGGGAATTAGTTGTTAATGAAATAAAACATCAAAACTTCTAATGAAATTTGCCTCTTATGAATCAGTAGTGAGGTAACCAGCCTTGTCATCATCAGGTATATTTGCTTTCAATGTCAACAAGCTGCTTATAGACAGATGTTTACACAGTTTGCTGTCCGCTGGTGAGTGATGGCTGACTTAGAGCTGTGCGCAGTTTCAAAACAAGAGAAAGGCGAGTTTTTATTGGGAATCTTTGTGGTATATCTGGGTCGGTGTACCAAACAAGACCGAAATACACTGTTTGTTCTTTAGCTTAATAAAGCAACCAGGAAACCCCAGGAGAGTCAGCTCACTGCTCTCAGCCTCCCTCGTGTATGTATACACAAATACAACTCATAGCTGATTACCGGTGTAGCAGAGCAGCTGACCCCTGACCTCACCCCTCGGAAAGAAACGGGTGTGTGAAATTACACTTCCTGAAGCTTCTTTCTTAATGGAGAAAATAACCTCCTCAAACTCAATCAGACTCTTCTTGCAAAATACGCCGGCAAACATTTCCCAGGATCAGATTTCTGGGGCTGGTGTCAAGATTTGCAACCCCAATGACATCTGGGAAGTCAGTGCTAGACAAACTAAGAAATGCCACAGGATTGGGCCACTTGACACGAACGCCACTCTACTGAGCAAAGACAGCGTCGCTGGCCCAAATAGCATAGCTAAGAATTCTCCACAGTGAGGTGAAGCGCTCAGCAGTGGCGTGCTGTTTCCAAACACATCTCTTATTATGTTTAGAGCTGAAATCACACAGGCAGATATCGTAAAAAAATGTAAATAAACAGAAGACCCAGCATTCCTGGCATTGTGGGCACTATCTTACCAAAGATAGCGCTTCTTGACATGCAATGTTGTAAGCCAGCTGCCCTGCTCTTGTCAATTTGGGTTTTGGTCTATGGCGACCCAATTCTGGAAATTTCCAGTGACTGAGGAACTCAGATAACATGCTGTCGCCTCTTAATGGAACGGTGTCCATCCAACATCCTCATTTCAGCACATGTCTTACCGATATCCAGTTACAGGCCAATGTGGAAATTACAGCCTCACCCGGAGTTCACGCTCTCTTCTCATGCTTGCTGTAACCCGAGGCCGCCGCTCAGCTGGCTGTCCACCGGTCATGATTGCCTTTTTTCCCTTCTTTGAAGATTCCCTGCATTTGTTTTATTCGAGCGCGTAGATGCCATGCACCCTGCACCCTGGTAATTTTGCTAGTGCCCCAGAGCCCTTTGATAGCACAGGTAGCTGTAGAAGCTTGTTGGTTTAATTCCAGCTTGCAGGAGCTTGGATTGTTGATAGCATTCTATGTTCTTACTGTTGTCATCTTTGCTTGGTAGATGTGTAGCTCCTGGAACAATACCGCATATACCTGCACCTGGGCATTCATCGGAAGCTCAGTCCAGCTGACTCCTTGACACTATTATTGTTTGTAATGTGCTGTTTGCCACACTCATACATGACTTTGGACAAAAGCTGATAAGTTAAAAAATTAAAGTGTAAATGTAACTTCATCTTTAGTCTTTTAAATAAACGAGAAAATAAACATGACATGGAATCAGATAAGCAAGGCGGCTTGAACCCTTGACTAGTCGGTTTCATACCGTTAAATTCCCAGCTACAAAGACAGATTTGTGAACAAATTAAATTAGCAAGGAGTATGAGCCATGAGAGTAATAGCAATACTATCTGGCAAACACTAAATGCGTACTGAATTTGCTCCATAATTTGGGATTTATCTGAATGTTGTCGCAATTAATCACTCCTAAAAATGTATTAATCAAGTAGCACAATAGAGTATGCACAAGAGTTCTCACATGCCCGGCGCTGAGATCTGTCTGGAGCGCTGATTTATAGGCCCACGCGGTGAACCCGGCTGCGGAGTGGGGCAGGCAGGAAGTGCCTGCATTGTGTTTGACGTCAGCCTTCGGCCGATTATCCCTGTCCAGGCTGGGTGTGTCTTTGCATCAAGCCTCACCACATGATCACATGACACGCTTTGTTAATATTCCAGGGCAGTATATGCGGCGTGCTTCAGCGCCGACAGGCATGAATCTTTAATTAAGGCCCACGATTACATGTTCTGTAATACTTCCACTGAGTAAACCTGATTTCCTCCCTTTAATAATGAGCATGGTGTTCACACTGCCAAAATCAAATGAGGATTCATAAAAATGACTGTACAGGCTCTCAAACCGCAAATAGCATAACCATGGAATAATTAAGATGCTCTTATGTAGGAATTTCATGTGACTAGATAAACGAAATTGAGTTACTACCAAAAATGCAATTATGTATTTGTATTCAGTACTTAGCTGACCAGTTGGCTAATAAAGAAAGTATTCTTGGTTGGTTAAAATCTTCTCAGATACATAGATATTTGAATACAGGTCTGCTATTGAACATAAAGTTGTATATACATGTTGTATATCTATATATAAAGAATTAAAAGTGTCGTTCAGACTAAGTTCCGAGGGTGGCACTGAAAACCTATTCCTGTCCCAACTATTGTGTAATCAGTATAATTGTAGGTTAACGTGCCAATACTAGGAATTAACCATGTAAAAAATATCTTTATTTTTAGCACGGATACGGCAATTGCATTTAATTAATCTCATTGTACAGGATTTAATTCATTCAGTTCCATTGTTTTTCTTACAATTAAATCCGATTGTTTCTACTCAGTATTGATATGTAGAGAGGGTTGACTGGATGTGCAGAGAATTTGGACTGTGGGGGACGAGAAGCCACACTGCACAAAGGCATTAGCCTAACTGTTTGTGCTGAGAAAACTACAAATATAATTTGGATTAGATTTTGACACCCAGTGTTTATGTGAGTTGTTCATAAGACTGATACACTAAAACTTAGATGATGTGGCTGGTACAATTGATCCATACTGTATACATAATGTAATAAGACATTTTTCAGTGTTCTTGTGATTAGTGTGCTATTTTCTGATAGTGGTAATGTTCGAAATTTTGTGCGACTGAACACAAAATAAAACCTTTCTTGACATTGCTGGAACATTTATGAACAATTACAACCAAATTTGTTAAATATGGTAGTACGTATTAGACTGAAGTATGACTTTGGTATAACTGCATTCAGAATCCAGGTGACTCAGCAAGACAATATTCTTCTGTCAGCCGGGGCTTATGTTTCAGGGGTCTATTCAGCAGTAAGACAGACGTTCTGACACGAAAACCACTCCGCTGGTCCCCTTCCTCACGGATCGAAGTATGAGACGGATTCATTTTACCGGAAAGGCCGCGAGGTACGCGAGGCATCGATTAAATTCTTCTGCGAATCACACTGCATGGTTTTTCTTTTTTCGGTGGAGGAATGAAGCCAGGGAGCAGCATGACAGCAAGAGGGACGATGCAAGAGCACTGTGAGAAATTCCAGGCAGGAAACCGCTCTTCTGGAGGACGATAATGATCACATACCACAAATACTGCACTACCACTGGCTCCACTGACACACGGAAAAATGCAAAGCAGATGGTCACTAATGTGGGAGGAACGATCGCGTACATACCGAGAGCCATTCTACATACATAAATCCACATGCTGTTTTGGGGACTTCGTTGTGAAACATTAAACCAGTCGATAATAAAACACTGTTGAGATTGTTTACATTCTTGAGTGGGACACCAGGTCAGCCTGCCGGAATTTTCTCTGGTCGAAGTTACAGTTCGTCCCCATTATACAGTTTAATTCAGGTATACAAACTTCTGCAGAAGTTGTACAGTTTGACATAATCATGAGCCTCATTCTCAGCAGCAGGTTTTAATTTCTTTGTTTCTATCAAACCAACCATTCTCAAAGTCCTCCCGATGTCTTGGACGTCGGGAGAGGGACAGGGTGGGAGAAGCCGTCTTTTAATTTGTAAAGTCACACTTAAAAGCAGCAGTTGCGAGTCTGATCATTGAGTAATATCTAACATCAACAATGGTTAGGATGCAAACAGAAAAAGCATAATATGCTGGAAATATGCTGCAAGATTCAACGACAAAAAGCCAGCATGCGAACGCCCAGGGAAAACCAATTTATATAAATTATTTAGTTAATTACGAATGGTTTAATACTTGGCTATTAACACGAGGTGCCTAACTAACCCACATATGTCATTTTCGTGAGTAACATTGCCAGTGAGTAACACCAATTTTCAGTCTATTTGCATTTCTGGCAATGAAAAGCTGTTTAAATATTACTAAACATAAGTCTTTCAGTGATTAGCATAAAACACAAGCATATTCTTACACCTTACGTCTCATGCGTTTGCTAAGTATTCAGATTCCCCTGTGTACAGGCACAAAAGAAAAATGAAGTGTCTCTTTCTTTGACATATTATTCAGTGACAATCACTTAGAGCATCTCTGGGGCCCATTAAAGTCTTTATGCGCATGAAGACGGCTTCCCAGAGTGACGCCGCTACGTCATGGCGTCGCGGGGACGCACGCTTTCTGCATGCAAACTGTCGCCCAGGCGGGCTGACGTGGGCTGTTCCCGGGCCGGCCCGCTCCCCAGCCGGACGCGTGCCCGTGGCGCCGAAACTGCTGAGGTGTCAGATGGCGGGCGCGGGCAGCTTGCGAACGGGGGGCTTCCCCGCAGGATGGGCCAGCGGAGAGCGGTGCATGCCAGGGTCTGCTGCAGGAAGTCAGGGGACGCTCCTGGCGGGGGGGGGGGCCTCCTCCCGAATCCCTCCCCTCCCAAGGCTGCCGCCAAAGCAAATAAAAGCGGCAGGCCGCCCAACCTCCACCAAGTCCATCACTCGGCTGCAGCTGTTACCGTTTAGCCGGGGGGCGGGGGGTACCGACATTCCTCACCCAGAATGGATATGTGACACGTGAGACAGCGATGGGCACACGCATTCCTGGAGTGCGGTTACACTCCGGCGATCGCGCCCCTTCTGAATGTAAACATGCCGTAAGGCGACGCCGGACCGCAACAATCTTTGGGACGGTATTTTTCGGTTTTGCTTGTAAACAGTCTGCACCGTTATTATTCTGCCCAGTTTCATGCCACGGCTACTGCAACCGTCCATAATTTACACTGTTATTCAGGACACCAGGTACGAGGTATTGTTTATGCAGAAGCAAATGTTTGGGAACTGTACTCTGGAATTCAGGATAACAAATTAAACTAAACCCTTTGCTATTTCAAACAGAGAAATGTACACACCACCTGCATAGCTGCACGCCGTAATGTATCTTTGCGTGTCAATTGCACGAGAGGCACGATGGGCTTTAGGATCCAAACCTGTTTTTTGGCGTAAAGGGTTAGCCTTTACAGTTCAGGGGAATGCAATAGGCCAGATATAAATGTTGATTTATAAAGGCCAGTGGGAAACCAGGAAGCATTTCAGTCACATATGTATACCAGCTGGTGAGCGTGATTCCCTCTGCCTAGGCGAAACAGATAGATAGATAGATAGATAGAAAACAGGCCTGCCCAGCTAACAGACTTGGAAGGAAAACTCAAAATAACAGACAACGTGTTCACAGGTTCAGCCTATTGCTAGAGAGGGATTGTAATCATGATGATTATGTGGCTTGGCAGATCTCCCCGTAGGCGCCCTTATCAAATCACTGAGCCCCAGAAAACACATGCGATTCAGGCTTAAAATCGCCACGCGTGGCCTTCTCCGCGTGCCCTCGGCAACGGTGCAGACGGGGGCCATCACCCGTCGCCATGCGCTCACGCCAAGAGCCAGGTATTGAGAGTACAACCCCGGTCCGGAGTAATTTACCACTTTGGAGAGAATTGTGCGATTGGACAGCCAGCGACCTGATGTTTATCAACAAACACGGTGAGGAAGGGCGTCAATTCGTGCCTGTCGCCAGCTCTCAGCATCCCCCGGACCTTCCCACGCTCAGCTGTGACGTCCTGAACATATGGATGGTTTCCACAGAGATTCTGCACATATATCTCCATCAGATGGTCTGAGTGCTGTGTTTGTACGTCTGCTATCACAGTAGCAATAAGGCTAAGACTGTTTGAAAGGGCCAGACCGTGCAGTAAATGAACGCTGCGCAGAGTCCTCCACATCGCATGTCGGGGAGTTTAAAGGTATAGAAATATCACGCTCCCATTCTCGTTTTGGCGGGAGACGCTCATTCGTGCTTTTCGGCCTGCTTTGGGCGGGCCTGTTTACAAAACAGTGGCATGCTTGGATGTGTTTATTTTCATTCCTGCGATGTTCCCCGGGTTATCGCGGCCGCGCATTCGCAGTAATTGGGCTTCCAGCGTACAGAATGGTTATGCTTTAGGGACCCTGTTAAGATCTTGAGTTTTGTCTAATTGCATGCACAAGCCTG
>JAODKL010000039.1:2889790-2907338 GCA_026780765.1 Petrocephalus schoutedeni | reverse complement strand
AGGAGGGAGAGGGACGGGAGGGAGAGGGACGGGAAAGAGAGGGACGGGAAGGAGAGACGGGAAGGAGAGGGACGGGAAGGCGAGGGACGGGAAGGAGAGGGACGGGAAGGAGAGACGGGAAGGAGAGGGACGGGAGGGAGAGGGACGGGAAAGAGAGGAACGGGAAGGAGAGACGGGAAGGAGAGGGACTCACGGCAGCTTGTTTTCTTCTTCTGGCACACTGGCTATGTGAAGGTTTCACATCTTACCCTGAGTGACACTGTCAGATACATCGTTCCTCTAAACCGCGAAGAGACGCACAGGTTATTAAATTGATCGACCTTGCCCTGGAGGCAGAATCTCGCCTGGCCCTGCACGTCTGCCTCGGACTCTCCTTTTCCGTAAAGAGCACGGGCTTCGGTTTGTGCACCATCCTCCATATGCCAGTTTAACAAGACAGCTAATTATAGCGCGCTCCTTTTTGCAGGGATACTCGTGCTGAATTTTTCATTTAACACTGTAAAGTAGGTCAAAGGAAGCAGAACATATTTTATTTGAAAACAACAGGGGGTGGGGGGTCCACTGCTTTTAATATTTCCACAAAAATGAAGGGTTGGACGCCCAAACCACACTCCCAGAAGCACAGGCTGTAGTAATTTCATCAGACTGTCCTTTTTATCAGGCCTGATCACCTCTGCAAGGCCTTTGTTTGTCCAGTCATGTGACTCCATCCCTTGTGTTTGTTTTAATCCACCCTAAGGTTTATTCCAAATAATCCTGTACAGTGTGCAGTCCCCCCCCCCTTTAGAAAGAAGTACTGGGCTTTGAATCACAGCTCAACTGGTGTTTGTGGGCCTAATTCAAATGTGACGTTTTTTTACTTACATAACACCCATTTTTTGTTCTTGTTTTTCTTGGCCCCCCATTTCCGGAGCAGGTAATGAGTCTCGGGTCCCGAACAGATCACTGAGGTCAACGGTCCCCTGAATTCTCCGCCAGCAAGTGGAGAGGATCAACTACGACCACCTCAGCTGCGCTGCAGTGACTTGGGCTGCGCAGACAGTATTTCACACTCCATAGAGAGCGCAGATCGGGACACGCCTGACTGGTTTCACATGGGCCATGCTAAGTGCATATAATGGTTTGTGTTGGGCAGCATAATTAGGCACCTCTTCCCTCCCGAGATGTAATCTTCTAACTTCAACAAGCGCTTTGTGGTATGCTTTGATGCCGGCTGGAGAGAAGGGGGGTTCAGCACAGCTGCTTCCTGCTACCTGACGTTTATTTTGACGGCCGCCGTGCTTATTTGTGATGGTCTTAATCGGCATCGCGGGCCCCCGGCTCCGCTGGGGCCGCGGATCAGAGGCAGCCGCGTCTCGGGAGAGGGGGGTGACTTTAAACGCGTGAATGCAGCACCAGAACCCACGCCTGTGCTGTGCCGCCTTATACATAATATATATGATTCCTATTAAATATTGACAGATTCCATGGCAAAATATGCGCAACAATATCGCCGCAGAGCCACAATGCGGTCACAATCCAGTGCTTTCCCTGCAAGCGGAGTGCAGTGTCAGTGATTTGCAGAAAAATATATATGTTAAGGAGATAATTACAGGCATCAAGACAGACGGAATAAAAACAAATAATTAAGACATAAAATGAACCGATCACACATTGTTCTGAGGTTTTTCTCCTCCCAGAATGCATTGGGACTTAAAACCACAAAATAGAGCTGTTATGCCGCCAGATGGATGTAGAAAATCCCTAAATCATTTCATTTGGTTTGTTCTGCATTTCCTGTGAACTGGGTCTGTTTTCCTAACATTTGTCTTTAAAGATAATTGAAACAGATAATTGAAAAGCTGAAAGGATAATAAGTTGACATGACCAAAGCTGCAGTGCTGGCCTGAACAGAGCTTCCCTCTGGTTATGTTACAGTGGTCCGGGGGAATTTAATGATCACATGTAAACCTGGCCCAGAGAGATAAGGCCTGTTGGCCTTTAGTCATGGTCCTCAAAGTAAAATGGGCAATAAAACTTCTGCCTTCTCGCCTGATTAAGCATGTTTTTATTTTTCTACTTAGTTTCATTTATCTAAAAAAAAAGAAAAAGTCAACATTTATTGCTAATTGTTTTGCCTGAATGGCACTCACACACTCTAAATGGCCGGTACAGGTCGGACGAGTTTGTTTTATAGCCTGTGACACCAGAGAGAATTAAAAACCCTCAGTGATGCTTCATGTGAAAAATGTTAGAAAACACCGTAAGGGAAAAATGATTCTTCAAGCTGCGTCACCAGCTTGGCACTTAAACATCAATGGTTTTTAGCTCAAGCGCCCTTAGATAGTGAGCGCAGAGCATGAATCCAAATTTGATGAGTGACCTCAACACAAATCCTTTGCTCGATATCTGCATGCCTACTTTTTGCATTTTTAAAAAAAAATTATTAAGATGGATGATAAAAAATTTAAAATCTTGCACAAAAATATTCCACAGCTATCAAAATGAAAACAATGAGATAGTGGAGAAGCTGCTCTGTTTTCGCACATTCTTATCTGAATTTGCATTTAACTTTCATGTCAAAGATCAAGGGTCAGGCTCTTCACCGTGACACTCTTCCCCACGAAAACCTTACTGGTTCATTCATTTTTGCTGCTTTGTGTTTACTGTTATGTCCTGAGCCAGGCAGATACATTTTTCCTCTGCAAAACCACATGATTCAGCATTCTCTAACTGCTTAACAAGGTCAGGGATGCAGGGCGGCCTGAAACCTATCCCAGGCAACAAAAGGCATAAGGCCGGGGTACTCCCTGGACAAGATGCCTGTCCATCACGGGGCACAGGGCCGGGGTACTCCCTGGACAAGATGCCTGTCCATCATGGGGCACAGGGCCGAGGTACTCCCTGGACAGGATGCCTGTCCATCACGGGGCACAGGGCCGAGGTACTCCCTGCACAGGATGCCTGTCTATCACGGGGCACAGGGCCGAGGTACTCCCTGGACAGGATGCCTGTCCATCACGGGGCACAGGGCTTGGGTACACCCTGGACAGGATGCCAGTCCATCACAGGCCACAGGCTAGGTCCTAAATCCTAGTCTTATATCCTTCAATTGTTTACATGATAAAGAATCAAATCTATGTGCTGCACTGATCTGAAATCGCTATTAATTTTCATTTGAATTACTTAATTGAATAAATAACGTATAACAGTAGCCATTAAAATCCTAAGTTTGGTTAATAACTTAAGAAAACAAAAAGGTTTTACATAAACCTGGAAGAACTAGAGCTAACCTAAAATATGGCAGCACATTTTTGTTCCTTGTGTAAAGCTAGCTGGCTACTCATTCAAAAATCAGCACCAAGTAATGATTAAATGGTCGGATTCTGCCGTGCGACAGGACCTACAACGTTTTTGCCCAAGAGCAGGCCGGGCACAAATTAGGCCGCCAGTTAACAGCCCGCTTTCACATACCAGCTTGACATAATTGTTCCTGCATGCGTCTGTTCAAGAAAACTATTAAGTCATTGGATTTGTTACTGAAGCACAATACTAAGCTACTGCACTAATAAAACATTACAGAATAGCCTCGCTTTTGCAGATATTAACGCATGAACAGTGATAGATTCATGTTTCATCCTTCTCATGTCGTAATCAGTGTACCAGTATTATGACGGTAAGTTTCCTGTAAAGAAGTTTGACGAGACAATCTAATTACAACATACTCCCCAGTGAAAAAAATGAATAACACAAAGGTTTACATGTCACGATTAAATATCCTTCTAAAGCTGACATCGTGACATTCTGTAAGATACACGCTGCTGGATCAGATATTGTGCAGACGCCAGGCTGGGATTGGCTGGCACCCGAATCATCCAGTGTGCAGTAGTGGCCCAGCTTGGGGTGACTCACTGCCTGGCACCTTCCATTAGTCTGTCAGGGCTCTGTCAGGGGAGGTCCCTTGGGGGGGCGCTAATGACCTGTGATGTTCACTTCCCGGGGACCATCACCGCAATCAGGGCTGCAATTCTGGCAGCTTCCCTTCCGAGCAATGGCAAACAACAGCTCAAGGTATTTTTAGAAAGAGAAGTTCCCAACGTATTTCATGCATATATATATATATATATATATATATTTATTTATATTTTTTTTGAGAAATTGTCTTCTCACCTCCCCCAACCTTGCTCTCTGCAGGCACCCAGGGGTTAAGGGCCTTGCTCCCTTGCTGGGCCCACAGATGTGCCAAAGCTGGGCTTGAACCAGCAACCTTCTGATCACAGAGCTTACTGCAGAAATAATATATATATATATATATATAATGTCACAGTGAAGACACATTGTGCACACACAATGTGACGGGGACAAAAACCCATTGGAATGGCATGGAGGAGGGGGGGCTGAAGGTCATCTGACTGGCCACCCCATAATCTCCACATGCAATTAGGTAATGCTTAGCTGTCTTCCTAACAAAGGCTTTCCAGCAACATCTGCAGATACAATCAAACAAGGAATGGTTTCACAGCACCACCCCTAAGGCCCGTCATGAACTAGACATGTGCTGTATTCTTTGCACGATATTAAGTGTTGTTTTTTCCACCATATTGACCTTCTATTGTATTTTTGTCTGTAAGCCTGCACGGACAGGAGTGATTTTCAAATTAATAATTTTAAACATTATACTGTACTGTACACTCACGTACTTCTTCTTAAACACTCGGGGCAAATTCACAGATGTCTTGCAAAGTGACTTTTCCATATGCCTGGCAAACCTTGAAAGCGGCGCACTCCGCCCAGGAGATGCTGATCAGCATCTGCAAAGACTAGCTGAAACATTAGTTCGCGAACCCGCCAGTTTCGGTCCACCGGCATAAGGCCATGTGTTGATTAATGGGAAAAATACACTCGCGGAGAGAGAATCGAAGAATGTAGTGACCTAGTTTAAAGCTAATGATGAGGAGAATCTGTGCTATTTCAATACTCTGATGTTGGGGTGGACTGTTGGAAGCGCTTATCGGACGATGAAAGGACACGGCTGCTTTTTTGTGGCAGTACGTGCGTACGGGCCTGCTGTGCGGTTTGTTGTGAAAGCCGCACCTTGTCTGGTCCCCGGAACAGAGCTACCTGCGGGGACGGACACATGTCGCCATCCTCTCCGACCTGGCGTGTGCCAGTGACGTGCCGAGCCAATACCAGCTTCGCCTGCTGGTCTGATGTTGGGGTGAAACACGCCCGGGGGCCTCGGACGCATGGAGAGGGTTTCAGATGCTTCCCGCATTGGCCGCACGGGCCCAGCCGCGGCCTTTGATCCCGGGGGATGATCGTCGGCGCGGTTGTCATGGAGACGCAGGAGTCTGGGAGCACTATAGCCTTCACAGGTCTTGGGGGTAATGGCTACACCATGAGCTCCCAGGGACTCAGTCTTTCCAAACAAATACTGCCTCCTGTTATCACTGACCCTTAATGAAGGGATGTGAACACGAGAGGCCAGAATGTGATTTATTTTCCTTTATTTAAACATGAGATTAAGTCCAGAGGTTTACCTTTGAGACGCAGTTCCCCTTCGGCCGTGTGTGTGTGTCATGATGTGATTTGAGCTCGAATGCCCACCCCCAGCTGTCACAGCCTGCACAACCTCTTGGGAAATAATACGACTAAATTGCTTTGAATAAAGGAACCAAACCTCAAGCCTCTTCTATGTGGCAAGAAAACAGCTGCTTTATAATTCAACACAATACACAAACTCACTTGGGTCAGGCAGCTTGCAAGAAACTGAAACTCCCTATGTTGAATCTACTCTCATGGCGTTGGGTGAAGACGCACCTAAATTCTTGGATTCACTTTTAATTATGAACAGATTTAATCTGCACCGAGCAAGCAAGTTCAGCGTCCATTGGAGCTGGAGTGTTCCCTCCTATGTTTCTGTAACAGTCAGGAGAGCAACAGACCAAAAGAGAAAACCCAGGGGGCCCTTAGCTAGTGGGAGATCCTCTGACCTCTATTAACTGTATCGTGCAAAACTAACACATGCTTATGTAATGTGGCTAACATTTAAGTCCCAATGTCCCAGAGTGACTGGAACCACTCTAATGTGCAATTAATTATAAATGTTTTTTTTCCCCCGTTTAACTTGACGCACTGCCCGACAAGGGCCCATGCAGCAGCACATGTGACTCTGATGCTGGGCTTTAGCTCTGCCTGAGTTCACGCAGAGTTTACAGATGAGAGCCCAGATGAGTTTCCTGTGGATCGCCAGTTACGGAAAACCACATTCGGACTTGGACTGAGGTGTTACAATCTTAAAAGCTGAAATTGAAATGGGATGGGGGAACTCATGACAGAAAAACCAACATATTTAGAGAATAACACTGGACCAAAGAAAGGCAGGTCATAAAAACTGTAGCTCCAAGATTTGGATATTCAGATGCTGACTTTCTTTCATAATAGGCTTTTGCAGGTACACCTGTAGGGAACGTAGTGAAACCGAAGTATAACCCAATAATCAGTGGGAGTGAGGGATTGTGAAAGTGATTTTTTCTGCATTAACTTCCTCTATTTCACTATTTCAAATAGAGAAAACAGCTGTGGTGATGGTTTTCTGGAAGGAAAGACTTTCGCTACCAATGGCTTTTATGTCTGCAACCCTCATCACCTCCTCAGTAGAAAACAGCGGGTTGGAAAACTACAACAGTGTAGTGAAAAATAACTTGATTATTTCTAATGCTTTGTCCAAACCGGTGACCTTGGTGTGTGACCACATAATACTGTTACTGTAAGGAGAGCATCTCCAGTGAAAGGGCTGCAGTGACCCAAAGGAAATATGCAGTGAATTGTTTGCTGAAGAACCACAAGCCAGTATAGGATACACCCCGATCATAACTTAACCAGTAGGGTTTAAGGGTTCTTAATGCTGACCTAAAGAAAGGATGCAGTGGAATGTTGGCTGAAGAACCACAGGCCAGTATAGCATACACCCCATCATAACTTAACCGGTAGGGTTTAAGGGCTCTCAAATCAATCCCCTGGCATATTTAGTCAGCTAATACTTTTCTTCTATGTTACTCCTCAAGTTGAAAAAAAGTCAATGCATAAAGGAAGGTGGAGTGTGATTGATTCCGGCTGCTTTTGTTTGCCTCAGGAACTTGCCATCAGTGACACGATGATGAATTCTGTAGGCTGTGAGGTGCTTCTCGAGGAGAACGTCAGGCCATCTGTCCATGACCTGAAGCTGAACCAAAAGTGGGTCTTTCAGCAAGACAGCGATCCGAAACGCGTACGCGCATCAACAGCAGAAAGTCCTTCTTTTGCTGGGGAAGAAGACCTTCCCAGAGAAGGTCTGCACTGAAGCCCCCACAGACATGTCAAGGCAGGACCTGGGGCAATTTGTCCATGTCGGGTAGCACACAGAGAGCAGCAAATTGAAGTTTTCGCAAAAGTAACAGGCTGAAATTCCTCAAAAATGCTGCAGGGAGACTGTTAGAGGTAAGGCTTAGTGCTTAGCTGATGAAGCTGGACCGGTTAGTACATCTAAAGATCCACAAACTGGGCTACACACAACTATTGAATCATCCGAGGGTAAATTAATGTGAAAAGAGCATCCTGTAGAATAGGTAGAAAATGCTAACCTTTTAGGAATTATTCTGGGAGCCGCCTCGATTGCACACACAAAGGCATATTCAAGTAGATTATTATTCGCTTCTGAAACCTGTCCAGACACAAATGGCCATGTCGGTGAGGAACGGCAAATGGCGACTCTATGGTGATGGAGACTGGCAGGAAGCAGTGCTCATGGCTGCCCATTTTTATATCCCACATTGTACGAATCCTGGGATCTGTATTCAGGAGGTTACAAACACGTAGCTGTCTTCATTGCTCCGATTGAGAAGAGAGAACAGGAACCTAATTCAGCCCCGTCACACCGTGCTCATTCATGGCCGCGTGAGAGATGCCTGAGGTCCACGGTGCGAGAGCTCAGCTGCATCTTGTGGCGGGAGGACACAGGGCAGTGCTGTTCTGCCGTAACCTCTGGAAGTCGCGTCCAATCACTGCAGGCCTCCGACAAGATAAAGTGCGGCGACTCCTGCACGTGGCGTTACGCGGTGGAAAGCGTCTTGAAAAAAGTTGCAGAATAAGAGCTAAAAACGGTCAGAATGGGGGATAAACGTTCAGCATGGTCCGCTAAATAAAACGCCACGACCAACTGCAGAAACTGGAAACGGGCTGCTTCTGAAAAGGACCGCTATTCCTCTTGTGCTTTCCAAAAGGTCAGGAGCGTTTCCACTCTGGAAAAGAAAGTGAGCTGAAGATGAGTTTTAGATGTCTAAGCTGCTTTCGCCCTCCATCCTCTGACACATTGCCTGTCGAAGCTGAAGAGGTCACGCAGAGTAACCAGCCAAGGCCCTCCAGAGGAAGGCTAGCATCTCTGGTTCATGTGGCATCACAGGAAGTTCAAAAACAGGCAAAAGCTACAGGGGCCCAGAAGTCGAGATCCTCTACAGCTGATTGGAGCCTTTCGACGGGGCAAGGCATGACGTGCATGTGTGTGTGTGTTTTATTTTCAAACAGGAATGAGGTCTTCTCCTGGACAGTGAACTGACTAATCACAGCTGGGCCGCACAGAGGACTTACTGAGAGACTCAAAACAGGACATCCTGCCATTGAGCGGCCGTGTCACGGCTGGCAGGGGCATGCAGCTGCAGACGGCTTCCTCTTTCTGAGCGGATCGCAGAGAGCAAGCGGGACTGCCTGCTTGTCAGAAGCACAATTATAAAAGTCTCTCCATGCGAGACGACCTAATGAATAAGTGTTTGTAGGTGTGGGTAAGAGAATGCCCTAGCATCACATAATCGCGGGAACAAACGAGACACACTACAGGGCCAAAAGTATGTGGACATCAGCTTGTCCAACATCTCATTCCAAAACCACAGGTATTGATATCAATTTAGTTGCCCATTGTCACTATAATAGCCTGGAAATGCTTTTTGTTAGATGATGGAACATTTGCTGCCATACAGGTTGGGTGTTGATGTTGGGTGAGCAGGACCCTTTCTGTGCGTTGAACTTGCTTCTAGACGCTTTGACCTTCACAATCACTTCACTTGCGACTGACCAGAGCAGCTCTAGCAGGGCAAAAATGTAGCAAACTGACTTGTTGGAGAAACAGCGTCTTATGACGGTGTCAAGGTGAAAGTCACTAACCTCTTCTGCATGACCATCCATTCTGCTGCCAGTGTTGCAGAAGCTGCATGTCTGTATGCTTAATATATATGTATTGGCAATGGGTGTGGCTTAATTTGGCAATCTCGCTAATCCATAGAGGTGTCCACATAACTTTGGCCTCGTGGTGTATCTGGAAACATCTTAAAAAGAGGTAACTGACCTCCCTCCCAAACTGTAAAGGCCCACACTTAGCTGTGGTAAACAAAATTCAGACGGAAGCCTGGACTGGTTACCTGCTGGCCCCAGCGCATGCATCATGCTGAGATCTTTCGCGCTGTTCCTAAAGTGGCGAGGAAGCTTCCTTCACCGCGGCCGTCGTGGGTTTGACCCTCCACTTTGGAAGTTCAGTTTTTTTTTTTCAAGCAACGTGCTTTCAGCTAATTCACATTCCACATTTACATTTCTCACTGGAGGCCTTGACAGGGCAGGATGGCGCAGAGAACCCCGCGGAGCTCTCGTTGTCCAGTGTAAATGCATACAGTGCGTTTTCCATAACCTACACTGGCACAGTTGGCGTACAGCCAACCATTGTTAATGAAATTGAAAAGTTGACTGTGCTCAGTAGCTACCATGTGTATGTCCATCAAATGTGGGGCATGAAATAAACATCAACAACAACAATAACAATAATAATAATTATAATAGTGAGAAACCAGATGCAAACTGAAATGTGATCATGCCGTAAATGCAGACTGCTCTCACAGCTCATAGGTACTGACAATAAATAGAAATGTTGGCGAAACGGGTTAGCGTAAACAGCCTCTTCATAGATACATTATGGCTGTGACCATCCTGGAGCCACAGAAGGCAGACTTGTTGTGTGTGATCGAAATATGACTGTGCTCGCGGTTGTCATGGCGACGGCATGACTCAGGAGAGCCGTGTGCAGTGTTGCTTCATGCGATGTCACGAGCTGCCCATGGCAATGACAGTTATTCATCTAAGGGGCTTTAAAGGTAGAGAAACCCGGCAATAAAGTGAAGCCACGTGACACCCTCACTGCCAAACAAAGTCCTGGCAATATTTTGGCTGGAAACCTGAAGATGGTTTTTTGAATGTCTGATTAATGCATCGTATCTAGAGCACGCATTAAGCCAAATATGGTCCAAGGAGGTTGATGTTTAACTTGGTGCGATTCCAGTCTCACTGTCTGAAAGGACTTGGACTTTCACTCTGCTGATATTAGAGGGAGTTAACGCAGACAGGAAATTCATCACGCTGAGTAGAATTTCATAGCCCTAAGTCATCTGCTTAGATGTTGCTTTTGTTGGACGGGGCCGTGTGGGAGCCTAGGTGCTGTGACGCACGGAACACAACTCCATCTCTCTGGATTATAAATCTATTGTTGAACCTGGAGAGCTACAGCCTGGGGTGGGGGGGGGGGTGCCAGGTTTCATCCCTGCTTGGGTTTCTTCCAAGGGAGGTGCAGAAACTGGCCGCTTTTCAGCACTCACGTGCCCGATAAGAGCTGTGACCATAGCACGGCCGTCTGTGTGTAGGTGCCACTGAAAAGGCTTCATGCAAGAAAAGCTTCTGCCACGAAGCTGGTTTGTCAACGGCTACTCAGAGGCAGCGGTGTCCCAGATGACAATTCCAGATTCTCTCTCTCTCTCTCTCTCTCTCCCTCGGTCGTGGTTTTAACTATTGAAGAAGGGAAGAGAAGAAGAAAAAAGTCTGCTTACCCCTGCAACTACCTGCCCTTCTACCTCCTCAGTTGCGTTTAAGACTGGCTTGTGGGTCCGCGCAATATAAACCTGTTCTCATACTAAAGAAAGAGACAAAAATTAAACAGAGCAATCACTTTTTTCGGCCCAAATGATCTTTTTGTCACTTGCCAGGACACCAGATGGTACTAGTCAATACATCAGAGTATAAGGCACTTTTATGTTACAGAGTCTTGTTTGACAAGATGTGAAGCGCTTTTGTGGACGACTGTTACAAAAGGACATTCACTCGGCCTGAAACCTCTGACTTTCCTATAGAGTCCCTGACTGTGTCCAGTTTTAAAAGGCTGCCAGACAAAAGTGTGATTGTGCCACTTGGTTTTACTGTAGAGTAACTGTAAAAGCTCGATAAAGAATTTCAGCGACCTTACTGTCTACATCCCACAATGAAAATCCTGCAATGGCGGCACTCGTGTGACGAGGGGGACATATATATGATGAATAAAGAGCATTGATATGGAGAAGAATGAAAGGACTCCAGGCTGCATATCACTGAATTCCCAAAGTCCTAATATAATTACATGCATTCTCACTGTCTGAATCCTTCAAATCCCGTCAAAGATAATGACTTCTGCAAGAAACTCATACAAGTTATGCACACCGTCTTGAATGAAACTGATACCCTTATCCAAGCAAACCCATGAAATACATTATGAAATCAAACATTTGCTTTTTAATATAATTTTAAAAGGTTTGGTTTCAAGTTTTTTTGCAGAAAGAAGGAACAATGCAAACATTGTGCTGATCCTGGACAGAAAAGCAATTTAAACAGAATGGGCACTAACAGTGACACGTGCGGAAAACCTCCCGCAGACGATTTGCAAAGGACTGTGGGAGCACAGCACACCCTCCAATTAAGACCAACCAGCTGTCTGACTAACAAAGAGGGTGTGGCCACAGTGGGCCAATGAGGCGGAGGTATGGTGATGCAAGCAGGGAGCTTGCCAAATAAGGCAGCCAGACATCTGAGGTCACACCTGGGACTCCTCATCTGCTGCTGGAAAAAATAGAAGGGGATTTGACAGCTCCATAAAGAAAGGGGGAATACAGCAGAGAGTCCTGATGCTGAACCCCTGACGTGACAAGCTGGAAGCAATTATTAGTGGACCCAGTAGAGGGCTTGACAGAAAGTTGACGATGAATTTAAGGAAGATGACCCATGAGATTTTCCAGGGTTTGCAAAAATGCAGCCGGCAACTGGCTGGATATGGATGCTGGGTGGGGATATACAGCTGTTTCATGTGATCTCATGCATGCAGAATCTCAAGCCATTTGGGAACTCCCAATAAGCCCTGGACCCTGATTAACTGCAAGTCCAGTCAGGGTTCCTGCAATCCACAGCTTATCCAAGGAAGTTGGCAACACATCAGGCCACCATACATTCAAGCAGCATGTCTCCATAGCATGTCATGACATGGATAAATCTGTTGACAATGCATGCAAACACGAAAAATCTAAAGAGTTTGGGCCAAAGTCCAAATCCGAAACCACAACTGTTAAAGCTGTCCATTGAATCAGTATGTTACCCAGTTCCAAAACAAAAGTACAGGCGTATAATTTTGTGTGTCACTAGTGGTCGCAAGACCATGCACAATTGGATACATCCCATGAACACCATTTGGTATCACTTGCATTGGTATTTTCGCATCCACAAAGGCTCGTAATGTAACTTCAAAAACTGCCCCGATTCTGCTGTCTTACAGGAGCTTGGCAGGCATCCTGCCTTGTTAACTGTGGTCTAGAGAGAAGAGGTGAAGCAGTTCAGACCCAATCGCAGAGGCTCTACCCTCAGCCTCCAGGGTTCCTGATTTTAACTGCATTATGACGTCAACACTTGCCTCTCCCTGGGCAGACTGACCCCTGAATTTATCGCGAGATCTCGGGCTGGCCAAGCAAACTCGATCACACGGCCGGAATATAACGTCGCCCTGTGCCGGCAGCGGCATCCGTACGCCGCTCTGAGTTTTGACACGCGTGGGATATAGACGCCGTTTTGTTTCCCAACATTCCAGTGGGATCAGAGGAGACATGCAGCAGGCATCGCCGTGGAAGCGCGCCCATTATTTGGCTGACGCACACGTCACGCATTCTCGGATAATGTAGACCCCCCCCCCCCCCCCATTTTCCCGATGCGACATATATCTGCCATTCAAGCACAAAGCGTGCTTCTGTGTAACACCTGCCACTTGCCCACATGCACGTTGTTTCCTGCTCTGACTGCATCAGAATGCACTGGCAGACATGCCTCTTTGTCCCAGCACCAAGACACAAACTTACTGACCCCCCTCCTCTACACACACACACACACACACACACACACACACACACTTAGTAATCGCCTCTCCTCAGAACAACAGACATTCTTTAGTACAGTTTAAAAGGAATATTTAAGCACATATCTGTGGCTGAGAACATCATCGCATAAGGGCCACCAGAATGAAGCCAGCTCCTTCCACATCTGAGGCCTTCTCTCAGAGCAAGCGGCATTCCAGAGTGCCTTTTATTGCATTAATCACAAAGGGCATTTATACATCTAAATTTACTGTCATAGATGCTCAGCCATAAGTTGTAGAATAACGGCCTGTGTGCCGAGCCCTGGTGAGCTTGATGAAACCACAACAAGCCATGTAGCCAAAGTAACTGTGAACCACCGAGATCAAAATAGCGAAACGATTAGTTACCAGTAGTGCCGGAAGCTTATAAGGGAAGAACATTCAGAGCAATAAATGATAATCACACCATTCCACGAAAGCAGTGCTTTGTCTATTTTTGGCAGCATATCATTGCTAGGAAAGTACCTGACAGTGCAATTAGAGTTGCACGTAATGCTAATTTATTCGACTCACAGGAAAACCCAGGGCCCTGCAGGAGAGCGAGGAATACGTTCGACAACATGGACGATTGAAATCTGTCTGTCCTACTGGGACTGTGGCTGAGGTTTGTTTTGACTTTCTGCAGTTGGCCCCCACCCCCGCACCCCCCCCAGGGGAAAGGCGCACACCCCAGCTGAGACATCGCTGAAATCTCATAATAACAAATATCACTTCCATATGTTCGCCACTTTTCAAGCATACAGAGAAGAAGATGCTGAAGGACCATCAGGATTTCACATTGCATATCAGACTTAATGAACCCTCTTCAAAACACTTGAGGGTGTCTCCTGCTGTATGCAAGCTCCAGCGTAAGCCAAGAGTGAGACATCTGTCTCTAGTCAGAATTTGATTCCTCCAAAAAGGATTCTAGTTAAGCTTTTTGCCTTAGTGTTGTTAAAAACAGTTGTATATCTACTTCACCAATGCGGCAGTGGTTAGCGTTGTTGCCTCACACCTCTGAAACTTTGATTCAAGTCTCCGCCAAGGTTCTGTGTACGCAGTTTGCATGTTCTCCCCTTGTCGTTGTGGGGGCTTCCTCTATGTACTCCAGTTTCCCAGTGTGCCCAGATGGACTGGGGCCCCATCCTGGGGTTTGGATCCTCCATGACCCTGAATCGGACAATGGATGGATCTGCTTCGGAGTCCTGCACTGGTCCGGGCACCCACTGGTATTTATTTATTGTATTTCTGTCGGATAGCAGTTCGGATACAGGTTTCAGTATGACGGTTTGTCAAAATCAGACCCGTGCAGGATTCTGATTTGCTTCACCTGCTGTTCTGGTCAACCAATGAACTTGGTTGCATGATACAGGATTATGGGTATATATAGAGTTCCGTAACTTGTGTCCTGTGCTTCTATACAAACCCGCTCTGGTTTAGCATTTATGGAAGATGAATTAAGATTCAAGACTCAAGATTCTTTATTGGTCACATACACAGTTACAAGTACAACATGCAGTGAAATGTGCCCAGTACCAATGGCCACAAGGTTGCCCGCCACATTCAGAGCGACAGGACGACGCACCACTTCATGCAAAATTGTATCGCTATCACATTTTGAAGACTATATACACTTGAGAAAACTCTCGACAATAGAGATGTCCTTTACATGGGCGTAGGGGTCTTCATCGCTACTGTTTATTATGCTCTAGTTGCTGACCATGGCAGACTGCTCCAGGGAACCCTGTCCACCATTATCCCATACAAGTCGAAGACATGATGTTCCACAGTAGCACTAATATTTGCATTTTCTGTATAATGTCATATTATTCCCATGTACCAGGTAGCAAACTTTTTCCACCCTCAGCAGAGGGCTTGCTGTAGCCCCTAAAATGCTCCTCAAAGGCACTGAGCAGTAGAAATGAGCAGAAATTGCAATTCACTTGGCTAAAAAGCATAAGCTAAACACATAAACATACTTATATTTGAAAAAAGGATGTGAGTGTAAACTGAATTAAATCGTTTCCATTTAAATTCGCTTAACTGCTGCCATAGTGACAACTGTTGATGGAAAGCTGGACTGTTAAAGCCTCTCTGCTCCTTGCTCCAATAAGAGCCCCACTGGCCCGGCGGGCACCGACCTCCTTTACACAGCGTTGCTGGGATACATTCATTCAAGCTCATCGAATGTAAAGAATAATCGTTTATTCAATCGAACTACACATCTGTTCCTTCAGGCCTGGCATTCTGGGTGTGTCACGCCTTTCCAAACATTCTCTGTCCAGTGAAAAGAAAACCAAACCTTATAACTAACCTTCTGCAACATGATAGTTGATATTTCTTAACTTTATATTTTCACCCTTGACTTTAGAAAAAAATATAAGGTATCCTAAGTATCCCACAATGCCTTTACCTCAAATTATAACTTTTTGAAAGACTTGACTATATATATAGTCTTCAAGTTTTGCAGCTCATATCCGGTTATGACCACTCCAGAAGACTGACAATTCTTGAACAACCACTCAAATCATATTTTTCTCTAGGAATGTTCTATTCCTCTCGTTCAGAGTAAAACTGGGTATGGGTGATTCTGCAGTTCAGAGTAAATAATACATCAGAAGCTAAGCAGGTTTGGGCCGGGCCAGTACTTGGATGGGAGACCAACCAGGAAAGCTGGGTTGCGACTGGAAGTGGTGTTGGTGTGGCCAACAGGTTAGCCCATCCTGTGGTCTGTGAGCATTCCAGTGCAGTGACAGGGACACTGGGGTGAGACCCAAAACTGAGGTCCTGACCCTCTGGGGTCATTAAAGGATTCCTGGGCATCTTTTGAAAGAGTTGGGGTGGTACCCGATGTCCTGGCTAAATCTGCCCACTGTGGCCCTATCTAATCTGGCCTCTTAATCATCCCTTGTATTTAACTGGTGAGTTCTCTCCTGTCCCTTCCCCACCTTAGCTACTGCGTGGTGAGCGTACTGGCTGCCGTCATGCCATCCAGGTGCGTACTACACAGTGGTGGTGGTTGAAGTGGACCCCCACTGCTTCTGTAAAGCACTTAGGGTGCCTTGAAAAGCACTATATAAATTTAATATTCATTCATTCACATATATCTATATATATATATATTTGGGGAAAAGAATTACAGGACATCATTGCAAAGAATTGTCTTATAAATTACCAAAAGGGAAAAACCAAGAACAAGCTGCATGGGTCTTCAGGGTGCCCCCCCCCCCCCATGAGGGGGCGCTCTGGCTGCAGGTGCAAAACCAGCATACATTATTCATTCAGTCCCACCTGTTTTCAGCTATATGGGGTATTAACAACTTGGACATGTCTTAATAAGGGACAGCGGCCAGCAGGGTTAGCTGAGGGAGCTGGAAACAGGTGTGAGACCTCTCCCATTGAGTGTCCCTCACCAGGGGGTGTGAGAGACATTATCTGCGGCTACGTCACAGCAATGGGACTAAAGCACTTCCAAATCATCCCCAAAGCCCAAGCAGAAACAGAATTGTAGGCGTGAGATCATGCACACAACCCTTTATATGGGTTCCAAAAGCAATAGCTCAGTCCAACTCAAAACATTATAATGTGATATGATCTTTCTTACCTACAAATAAAAACCACTTGATCTATTTTTTGGGAAATAATTGCACGAGACTATCATGTCTCAAATATAATTCATACAAAATAACCTCTTTAAGATATAATTTAGTGCATATTATATAGTTCTGGATACCGATCAGAGAAGTCACCTACACTCAAAAATACACAGTATGTTGCTACTGGCAACTGACACTGGTGTTTAAGAGCCTGTGTTAGCAGGAGTGAGCAAACATCGCATTCACAATCTGTAGCCCAACGACAGAAGCGGCATTTCAGCATTATATGTGTATCACATAATTTGTCCGTTCCCTTTGCAGTCATGAGGAACGAACGCAAAAGATGGCCCAGGTCTATGCACAAAGTTTTAGCACGACTAGCCAAAATTCTGCCAGAGCTGTGCATTTGTGTCTGTCTGTCTCTGTCTGTCTATTTCTCTGACTGTCTCGCTCTCTGTCTGCTTCTTTATCTGTCTCTCTGACTGTCTATTTGACTGACTGTCTATTTCTCTATTTGTCTCATGGCATCCATCTGTTTCTCTGTCTGTCCCGCTGTCTGCTTCTCTGTCAGTCTCATGGTCTCTCTGTCTTTCTCTCTGAATGTTTCTCTGTCTGTCCCACTGTCTGCTTCTCTGTCAGTCTCATGGTCTCTCTGTCTTTCTCTCTGAATGTTTCTCTGTCTGTCCCACTGTCTGTTACTCTGTCAGTCTCATGGTCTCTG
>JAODKL010000039.1:2849369-2864660 GCA_026780765.1 Petrocephalus schoutedeni | reverse complement strand
GTGGCGTGTGGGGGGGGGGGGGCAGGGACTGCTCTCTCAGCATTTAAATGTAGGTTGGGGTTCCTGGCGGTGTTCAGTTTGATTACACGTCAGCACCTAAAGCCCCAACTCGTGCGGTATTTCTGCCTCATTGTAGCAGAAACTGATTCGCCGTCCCGGGAGGCGAGTGAGTGTGACACGATAACCCAGAAAGGAGCGCGGCTGAGACACGCCGCGGCGGGACGCTGGGGACCCCCCGCCTCTTGCAGCCTCACCGTCGGCCGCTGGTTTTGCCAGTCATTGCCCCGAATCTGCCTGCTAAGGCTGCCTCACTGGACTGGGACGCCACCGGCCCGCAAGCACAGAGACGAAGCCCGGGGGTTGTGCATATGCCCGGCGCCGGAATGGGGGTCGCTAACCGTCGGCAAATATTTGAAATGCATCATCCTTCAACATGCCCGACATTTCCTCAGACTGTGGATCTTACTCACAGCTTTTATTACCGTCCAAAAAAAGGTATTAGGATGCGCCAAATTATTATCATGCATATAGGCTGTTCAATACAGTACAAATACCACCAGATGGATGCATGGAAGTAATAAATAGTCAGTCATGCAAGATCAGTTCACACTTCACTAAGTCGTTGTGCAGGGCAGCGTTCCTCCGCCCAGTTCTTGGGGACCCCCCCAATTTTTTGCTCCCTCTCATCTGCCAACACACCTGCACCAGGTATTCGATGTTCTTGATTGCTTGGTTCATTCTTAATTGTATGGTTCAAGTGTGCTGGGAGCTGGGGGGGCGGGATAAAAATGGAGGACTGGGTTGAGAAACACTGTAGAAAATCACAGATATATGTTTTCAGGCCTGAAATGGAGCCCCAGGCCAAGGCTGTAGCCATAGAGCCAAGACCGGGGGGGGGGGGGCCCAAGGCCGTAATTAGAATATATATTGGGGTAGGGGGGGGGGCATTGTGAGCACATCAGAATATTTGCGGAGTATGTGCCCCCACCCCCCAAAACATATTATAATTACGGCCTTGCTCTAGCTTATATCGACCCCCCAAGTAAGTGAAAGGTCCCATTTCCCGTTCTAGTTGAGAATGCGAGGCAGCACTGCTGAACCCAAAAGCACGTCTGCAACACCTAAGAATGGTGTTCCACTATTTTCTGCTAGTATTCATCCATTCAACATTCACCCATTCGTCCATTGAAGGTGCGGCCATTAAAGTCTCAGCTTACGGTCCAAACTTAGCTCAGCGTTGCTTCTTCACAGGTGGAGCTCTGGGCTAAAATATCTGGTGTGTGTGTGTCTGCTGTGCACATTTAGTGGAACTCCTCCGGTCTCCCTTCTCAAAAGGCTGGCCTGCAGAGCCAGGGAAGGTTGGCAACATTCCAGAGATCTTAATGATATGCCTGCCTTAATTCCTCTTTTATGCCAGATTCTTATGTAGAACATCAATTACTTCATCTTTATTGGCAGAAACCCGATCCTGTTGAAAATAAGATCCCATCCATTAGTGAATCCACCCTGTGAAAATATCTTCAGTAACCTGGACCTTGAGTACAAGAGGTTGAGGTCATAATGCAATACCTGTGTCTAACAGCTTTGGCCAAGCGTAAAGGCACATGGAGTGTCTGCCCGCTAGTTTAATCGCTGCCCGATTAGGCCTAATTTTATGGGGCTTAAGGTATTTTTTTTACAGTTGAAACAGGTGATTCACTCAAAACATAAGGCCTTTTGTTAGCCTGCAAGAAGTCTGAGTTCGCAAGTTGTTCATTCTTCAAATGTCGCAATATGTTTTCTCATATGTAAATATTTAATGAAATAAAAGCACTGTCACAATTAATGGCTGCAATTACTTTACTATCTTTGAATCCCCTGCCCGGTAGTGAGCCATTCGACCAGTTTCATATAGTTTGTGAATTTGTAACATCTGCACGCTCTTTGAACCAAAGTAAACCATTAAAACTGAAGAGAATTTCAAACAATTAACTCCTCTCTACAACTGCCACAAAAAAAGGCCAGGAAAAGAAGCCGTGAAACAGACAGAATGGACTGGCGTCACCCAGGGCCTTTTAAGATAGGCCCCACAGATAGGGAACGGGCAGCTGTGATACTGAAATGTAAAACAGAAGTCCCAGAGCTTTGCTGGAAAAGCCATTGTGATGTAAATGGCAGTACTGGAGGTGGGGCGGGCTGGGCAGCTACTGCAACTTAAAGGCAGTTTTGAAAGTCTTTAGGAAAAACATCCCCCACTGAGGATTCACCTCCAGGGTTAGAATTGTTCATTTACACCACACAACTCTCTGAATCTCCACCAGCCATGACCTGACATTAGACAAATTGTATATAGTTAAGAAAACAACTTTATGTGACACAATTGGGAATAGAGCACTGAGCAGAACAACAGGTTGTACTGGTCTCATTCACTTATTTATGGGGGGGGGGGGGGGATCACAGAGGAAAACACCATGACCCGAACGTCCCTGCGGGGAGCACCCCGTGAGGTATCTGTGTGTTTCCATGCTCTCGGCCACCGGAATCTGTATCACACTTTGTATTTAAACAAGCATGAAAATGGAAGAAAGGTTACCGCCTGTGGGAAGTTCTGATCTGGCTCCCTGGAAATCCAGTGGGGTTCTGCTGTCCCTAGAGGTCTGTACACCATGAATATTTACAGTTACTTCTGCAGTTTCTTTGTTTCAAAAATTCCAAAATTTACAATATAATGCCCCCCACCCCTCCCCGAACTACCACCCTGATTTTGTTTCGACTTTACGAAACAAAATGTAGCTTCTCTGTGCTTTCAGACAGCCGGCACCTACAGTGACACCAGTCCATGTAACGTGGGCCATAGGATGAAGCTTAAGTAAAGCTTCATTACATAATACATTGCATAGTCACAAAAGAAAGGGGCATAGCTAGGAATTCTGGGTCCCCTGACAAAATACCTCCTTGGGCCTCCCCGCTCAGGTTTTCTCATCCAATGTATAGAAATACAGGATGCCTCCCGCTCCCCCGATAATAAAATTTGCTGAGTCGGAGTGGCGGGAGGGGGGATGGGGGCTTAGGGTCCCACTGTAACACTGGAAATGTGTAAGCAAAAACCAGAAATCAAGGCACTTTACTTTATCATAGGCCTATTAGCTGTAATTTTCGGGACAGATGGCCCAATATTCGGGACTTTGAGTACTATTAAGTACTATTTTCCATATTGAAGGACCGCTACCGCGCCCCTGATGAGAGACGGCAGACAGCTGCCTTCAGGATCCCGGCCCCGTGCTTCAGAGAGAGTCCAAACGCCAGCCTGCTTTCCCTGCGTTTTTGCGTGAAGCCTCAAAGCCGTCTTTGCGCGGAGCACACTGACACGTGAACGGCGAACATGGGGAAGACGGAGAGCTGTGACACACTTACACCGGATGAATGCAACCAGCTGCCACATTTAGAGATGACTTTTTTCCCCGTTTCAGAGTAAAGATGAAAGGATTTACATAAGCAGTCCCTGCCTCCTTAAAGAAACTGATTCAGTCTCCCAAAATATCTTCACCATGGAAACCCATTGTTCTGTAAAAATGGTATTAAAATGAAATGTAATATGTATAATATCCAACAGTGCTCTTAAGTTGCTTGGTAACCTGAAGTTATTCTTTGTTTCATAATAGGTCAGTCCCAAGGCCTCCAACGGGACAGACATTTCTTGCGTGGAAAGACTGGACTGATGACACTGATAACTCAGCCAGCTTTCTGTTACTTATCCCATGTGGCAGAGAGAACAGCTAAAAACCTCCAGCTATCGCTATTTTAGATTTCCGTTCAGCATGAACCGACATAAGATCCAATAAGCTATAAGGAAAGTACTCTTTGTGTGGATCAGTGTTTTCAAATCCGGTCCGCGGGGACCCACAGACAGTCCACATCTTCGCTCCCTCCCAACTCCCGGCAAGACAGGATTGTTACACACTGGTGTAGAGCAATCCATATCTCAGCACGTTTAAATACAGCAGCTTTGCAAGGTTTGCTATTTAGTGTGGGAAAAATACTGAGAAGGAAAATAAATGCGATCTTTTACAGATCTGAATCTGGTGTTAAATTTCTGGCCCTAAGTAAAGTCCATATACGTAAACAACAGGCCAAGGGGGGACAGGTGCCCAGGCTGACAGGAATGGGATCAGTAATATAGTGCATTTTCCTAAGTGGCCGAGTGCTTAGATGAAGTGGCACGGCACCTGGAGACAGGTCCTGTGAGACGGCAGTGGGGTTTGTCTGCAGGGAGAGAGCTCTGATATCAATCGGGTGGCCATTAATACCCCACCATAATGTAACCTCAAGGTTTTGGGCTTGGCAGTCAAAGAACAAAGTCCACTTGGCACTCACGAAAAAGCAGGCCTGTAAACAATGTGTGGTGTTTGCAGTGCAGTGCACCAGTTCTTGTGAACGATGAATCATTCAGCTGAACATACTTCTCTGGAATCCGGGAAGACTATTGCACCTGTTAAATAAAACCCACATTTAACCCTTTTCCCGTGATAATTTCCCCATGTGAAATTTGCCTACCGTTTAATGATGCTCTGGGGTCAGATTGACCCCAAACACGGGATAGGGGTTAAATAGCTGAAACATTCTCTTATTCCTCCTTCTCCTGAGCCCTTCCTTATTCCTGTTATTAATTTTGCTTCAGCAGTGACTGGCAGTCGGGTTCATGCATCCGTAATGTTAGAGAATCCTGTTTTGATTTTTCTGCTGTCATAGACCTCATAGTATTTCTGATTTTATCTGCACCTCCGATGTACAGGCTGCCTTCACTCAGAAACATGAGCCGGCGTGCACTAGCAGAGGTACTTGGAATAAATTTACACAACATTCATTTATGCTTCACCTCGCCTTAATTGTTTTATATTAAAAACAGTCGCCTAATGAGAGTAAATCTGGCACTGTCATTGTGAGATGTGTTGTTTTGTGGGTAATGATGCCTGTTCCGTAAGCCAGTCACATGACCTTGACCCATGCTGGGAAACCCAGCTCAGAAAAAGCATCAAATTCCCCAAACATGTAAATTCTTACTTGCCATCCATCACAGTGTATCTCTGTATCAGTATTTCCACTGAGATTGGGAATATTGGACATAATGGGAAATAAAAGTCAGGTCAGTCAGTTATAGGTGTCAGCAGAAAACGTCTTATGTCAGGGATGGTGAAATCTGTGCAGATAGTCAGGTGGATAATAGCCTTAATGCAGGCAAACATTTTAAGCTAAGAAGAGCATACAAATCCCAATGATTCCCTTCGAATTCAAAGTGTCAACAAGAGCTGTATTTAAAAAGTATACATAATGCAAATGCAATAGTCTAACCCTGCAAAAGAAATTCATAATGTACCCTGTTTCAGACCGAACCAAAGGCTCTTAGTACGTGTATGTGGTTGCAACGGAATGGGACACAGTTTAGTATTTCCATCCATTGATACACAATGGTCCTATTCTATTTGTAGTGAAGCTGCCTCTGGAGCAGACTTCCCATTTATATTTGCCGTCTTCCACAATATACTGTTTCAAATCTGCTTCCAGTCCAGCCATTCCTCCATGAATGCAAAGTGACGCAGGTCCGTGCCTTTTGTCAATCTTCTCTACCACAAACTGAACCAAAGCAATTAGTTGGCTGTCAGACACAGATGTAGAGGGCCAGGGAAGCCTTGATTCGGGACCCTTCAAGGAGCTTTCGAAAAGGACCAACAATAGACGTCCGAAACGGCAGGGCCCAATGTGTATGTACGCCCATGGCTTCAGAGACATGCCCGCATTCCAGGCAGCATGGGTATGGAAAGGACAAAGAAGCCACAGAGGGCTAGCTAATGACTTCAGAATCCCCTAGGCTTGGGAGGCACAGGGTGAATTTCTGAACTGTACATCAAGTCTTGGGAAACAACTGAGGATTTTGCCTGTAAACTTTTTGCTTTGCCCTGTTTTTAAGTGTGCCTCCCTGCATTGAGCACAGCTATCAGATAACACCCAGGCAGAAGTCTGAATGCTTGTGTCTGTCAAAAGTATTTCCTTAAAGCCTTATTTTGCAATCCATACAAGTGGCAAATATTTTAATGGGCAGATGCCCTGGGGCAGGGCAAAGTCAGGCGTTGGGTCCATCCCTTTACCTCACCTGCACCTCACGATCCATTCTGAGACCTGTTTTTCTCTTGACCCCCAGAGAACCTCTTAAACGCAGATACCTGATCCAACATCCCATTTGAGTCCTTGCCATAACACAATGCCTGTTTTGTTTTCTTGATTGTGCTGATGCTGAAACACTGGTGTTTTGTTTACGTTCCTCCCCTGCTGTTTTCGTTAAACCCATCCCCCCCTCCCATACCAAAATGAAGTCCCTGTTCCGTTCTTCAGCCCCTGTGTGACGTGACTCACTTCAGAATTCTAATGCTATCAGATGTTACAACATGGCACCCTTCCAGCGAGTCGGCAACCTCCTCTGCTGTGGAGAAGGGCTGTCAAAATATCAAACGGACAGAGCAACACGCGGCGATTCACTCCCATTTCCCGATGAGAAAACTCATTTTGCTTGATGGCTCGCATACACCCATGGGCGGGAAAGCTTGCTTTTATTTGCATGCCTTGGTATTGGTTAGCAGAAAGATGCAAATCAAAATAATGACATCACCATTAATGTGTCACCAGCTGGGAGACACTAAAATGAAATCCCTCAGCTTGAACTTAATGTAACACACTCAGCGTAGCACTCAAGAGAGATATACCAATAAATTACTAGCCGTACATCAAGAGTGATTTAATTGGTACTTTATATGTCAATAATTAATTGGTGAGGAAAAATATATGACACTTGACCAAGAACAGTGTATTTCAGTTTACAGCATTGGCCATGCAGTTTGAGGATGAAGAGATCCTTCTGTTCAATGACTTATGACGACCTGATCTCCGTGAGTATACGTGGAATAGAGCCAATGGCCACCGAGAACATCACGCAGGTGTGATATAAAACTTTAAGGAGGGGGGATCATCTAAGGATGAGAATTTAATAACTTGGTCCTTTGGGACGACAGATATTTTCTGGATGTGCTGATATCCAACACATGAGCTTCATTCCCAGAGCGGAATAACAAAGATATATAAGCAGACAACGTCAATAAAAAAGGTGACATTTCATCCTCAGCTCATTAATGTGTATGTACAAGGCAACTGTTTGCATGACTATGCCATATTCTAAAGGTTATCTTTAACCTCAGCAATGGCTTTACAAAATGAAACGCTCACATATCCTTGGCAGGTTACACTGATTCTGGATGATGCCTAAGCCCATTCCACAAGATTCATATCTGTAGTGTGTTTTTGATGACGGAGAATTTGGTTGATCTGATGACAGAGTACATGCACGGCATTCTTGTGAGTGTCGAGACCTGATCACCTGCATCACATCAGATCATTTCCTTAAACTGGCCAGTAGGTGCTTGGAGAGTCTCTTCCTCTCCACATTCCTGTCATGTCAGTACCCAAGCCACCTGTGACCTAACTCAGGCTACACACGTATCCCATGCAGTCGTGCTATTGTATGGTAGTTCTACAGAAGCTATGCCAGGTCAGCTCAACCACACTTCAGGAACCCGAATGAAGAAAAATGTACAACAGCTAAAGATGATGTTAGGTTATCTCATGTAGCCCACTCAGTGTAAATAACGTAACGGGCCGACTCTTTTCCATGAACTTCTTCCAGCCTTTTCTGAAGTCCATGCCCTTTGCAATGCACCCAGTGGAGGTGCTAACTAGCAGAACCGTTAAAGGAATTCAAAAAATTCTAATTAGCAACATCTGCTTACATCACCCACACTTCCGATACAGTGGCGTTCCATACAAAGATTCCTGACTCAGACAAACTGGGGTAGCTTTGTAGCCTGGAGCACTAACCACTTCAAATTACTAAGCCTTTAACTATCTTTACTTCTCACTATAAAACCGTTAAGTAGCCCCGCCTTGGGGCCATGGGTAAGGGGACTTTCCACAGCTGGAGAATATATGAGCTTTCCATGGTGGGTCAACTGAGGCTTTCCAAAATGCTTCAGTAAAAATAAGTAGGTCAAGTCAGTCAAGCTGGGTTAGCAATATCCTTTGCAGCCTACAATAGATGGTTTCACTATGCGGTAAGATGAAGATACAGGCCTCGTCTGTTGGGTGCAATGGGAATCACTCAAGCCGCCTCTTGCTATCTGTCCTTCACTGCCTTTTAGCTGGGAAAACCTAAAGCAATCTTCAAAAGATAAGGCTAATCACAGGGAATTCTTTCATTCTGTATGAACTGTAATTTATGTTCTCGTTTGCCGTGCACGGTTTGAAATTATGTTTAATCCTCACAGGGCCTTGTATTCATTATTTATGCTGTCCACGGGCTTTCTGTGAGGAAGCACAGTGTCGGGCCAAAGATTTTCCTGGGTTATCTCCATGGTCGAGTCATTAAAATTCCAGCCATTTCTCAGTTTTCCGGAATTTATGTTTGACTCACATCTCCTATATATTATCATGTTCAGATTTATATCAATCTATAATGTGAAGTGCGTGACGGTCATATTCATCCATAGAAGTGCCTCGGCAAAACATTTTAATGTAACTGTTTGGGATATGGAAATGCATCCAGCTCAGTCCGGCCCTCACCCAGAAGCCATTTGTGGAATCCATTAAAGGACTCTTTGTAGGATTAGATGTGTCCCTTCAGGTTAAGTGAGTCCTTCAAGCACTGCGAGCTGGATATCCCAGAATGTATATATCAGAATTAGAAGAGCATCTCACATTCTGTTTCAGCATGGATGCCAAGTAGGGTCAAGTAAATGGATTGAAAACAGCCAAACACACCAAAACGGCAGTATTGCCTGACATGATACATTTGGTTGAATATACAAGCAGGGAAAAATAATAGGGGTGCAATTCTAATCCAGAGGAAACGCAACAGGCGTCTGTTAGTCAGGGTGTCGTTGATCACGATGGGCTTTATGTTCTTCCCATCAACGAACAGCAGGCTGTGGTGTTCAGAGCTGTATAGTGAACCGAGTGGTGATGATGGCGAAATGCAGAACAAGGATGCTGCCAAATATTACGCTCCACCAGCGGGCTCAGGGGTGACTGAGCAGCGACAGGTTAGGACTCAATCTGCCTTCATGGCCATGGGCGAAATGAGCGGAATGTGTGGAATCACACAATTACACTGCTCATATTTTCCCAGGCAGTCACATAATGATTCACGCTAGTAAAACCCGAGCGACGTCATTCGGGCACAAGATACCGTGACACGATCGTGATCGCATCAGTGTAAACAAGGTGATATGAGCTTCGATTTTAATTTCACAATCTCACACGAAGGCACCCCCGAACTCTTCCCGCAACTCTACGAGAATCAATCCGGAGCACAAGGCGTAGCTTGTGGGTTCGACCCAAACGTCTCTGGTCGTTTTCTTGTGTCGTGGCTGTCGGCAGAGAAGCTCTTTGAAGGTAATCGGCTGAACCGGCAGCCCGGATTCTGATAATGAATGACCACAGAAGGCCGTATACTGATGGCAGGAACTGCAGAATAGTCAGGTGTTCGGGGAGCGGTGCTCTTGCCAAAGCCGTGCATATTCAGTGTCCCTCCATCAGCAACTCCCTGTGAAGCATAAATGCCGTGAAAGCCCATGTCCTCAAACAGACTGTAAAGCTTTTCAGCAGACAGGATATTGTACGGAATAAAGAGGTGCTTGGCCTGCCAGACAGAAACAGATGTTAAATGAGAAAGAGAGAAGCTCTTCAAGCTCTTGACCAATAAACTCCGGTGAGGAATAAGCCGGCGACTCTCAGCTCCGCGTTGCCGTGCTAATCTATCGGCGACGACGGGAAATCCGACGAAAGACTCCCCGTGCCGCCGGCTTTCAGCCCTCTGTCGTCTCTTTGTCGTCTCCAAGATATACACGCGCACATGTGACTCAAACCAGAAAGTGTGCACGTCGGGCGAGGAGAAGCTCCGGTGGACCTCCTAAGCATCGACTGTGGCCTGTCAATCAAACGGACGCAGCGTAGCCTAGCAGCAAAATGCTAAGGCCGTCCATCCCGGTAATGCAGGAGGCATTAGTGGCATGACCAGTTTGCCAGGTGTGTTCACACAAACCATACGTCACACAACAGACATAACATATCACATGTAACAGGAAATAAAACGTTACTAATAAAGTAACATAATCCGCTTTGTTGCCTATAGTGCCTTAGGTTATGGGATTCCATGCGGCAGTGAGAGAAGGGTGTCAAACAAATCCTCAGTACAGATGTGAGATATCTTTTATAAATTTTGGTTGGTGCAAATTTTCATTTGTAAATAATCATTTCTGGCCTTGTTACATTTGTATGCATATAAAACAAAATTAAGCTATATCACAATCTTTCTCTCTTTCTGCCTTATTTCCATTGCATTTCTTTCCTCCCACTGTCCTCCACATCACTCCCTCGCTCTCTCTCTCTTACACAAACACACATACACACAGACTTCTGCACCTATCTAAATGGGGACCTTCCATTCATTTCTATGGGAAAAACCCTAATCCCAATCAGGACACCCTTAACCCCTACTCAGCCCTGACCTTAACCATAAGTAACCAAACAAAAAATAAGACCTTTTGCATTTTTAGGTTTTTGATTGTAGTCACAGATCTTTATAAAACTGAGTTTCCCCTTGATCCCGACAATGTCAAAATAACAGGTTTTTATCAAATTGTGGGGACACAGACACACAGACACACACACCTTCTCTGTTCCAGTGGTACTGGGTGTATGCAACAATACAGTCCATAAGCTCAGCTAAGAAACCCAGTAATGGGACCATCATCTTGGGGGCTGTGGGGGGGTACTGATGCATGTCCCTTGGGACCAGAAGATGTGCATGATGCTTCTCCTCCTTAACTCCATGTCTCCATTAATTTAGCCTGTTAATAACTCTCTGAAGCTTTTACAGCAGTGAAGCTTACTGTGTCATGGTGTCCAGCCCATTAAGCACACAGTGGGCATCCATAAAATGCTGTAATGTGTTTAATTATATAATTTCACAGTTTTCTTGTTCGTATCTTGGATGAATCAATTAGCATCGTCCCAGCGGTGGACTTCCTCTATTTATTCAATTAAAGCAGTTTGTCCTGATTTAAAAACTGATTTAAGAGGATTAGGAGTTCACAGCTTTGCGGGATGTTGAGGTCATTACAGTGAAAGTGAAAGTTTCTGGCCGTCCATCGACGCCACGCGGTTTCTACGAGGTCATTTTGCTTTCTGGGCCGGGCACAGAGATGTACCTCATTGTGCCACCTCTCCGCCGAAGCGCCATTAAGGAAAAAGCGACAGACCGCATTTGCTGCCATTAGGTTCGAACCTGACGCGAGAATGAGCCGCACGGCATTCCGTTTGGGCCGCATGCGGTTGCCATGGAAACTAAACGGACTGGTAAGCTCATGATGCATTAGAAAAACATACACACGCTCAGACGCCGACGTGCTCAGCCATTTACAGGGGATGTTGGCGGCTCCTCTTTTATTGTCAGGCTGTGCCGGATGCACCATATGTAAACAGATTGGCTTAACCATAAACGCTCAGAAGGATCCGAGCGCTGCAGCCAGACTCCCAGTACCTGGGGGGAATGCTCGCCGCCGTGGCCCTAACGCTGACCTTATTTACCTTTTCACCGGCAGACTGTAATTGAGAGTGGCCAATGGCATTCTCCCTTCTTTTGATATTCGATATTCTTAGCCGACTTTGACTTTTCTGCGGCACGTCAACCTGGTGACCTTAACGCATTTAAAAGGTGGCGGTTATGGGGCTGGATCGAAAATGTCAACGCAGATTGCCGACTGGCGTTTAACTGCAGGTTAATGGAGATTAAATGCACGTGGGCCTCCATGCTGAGACGACCCCGGTGATATTGCACCCATGCGCGACCCAAGAATTGTTTGACAACAACGCAGGATACATGATATTTCAATGTCTGAAATGTCACAGCAGGCAGGAGGGCCTTAAAATATCTTATCACTTCTTGCTGAGAAGTGAAAGAGCTCCCCCTCATCACTCAAGTATTCTAACATTCTGCTGCTGTTGTTGACGTTAGGCAAGTGGGCGGAGCATTTGGGGTAGGGGCGTGGCTACCTAAAAAAAACAGTGCTCTTATCAAAACAACAGGTGCTCAGAGCTGGTCTTGTGGAGACGTCCTCGGTTCCAGCTGACTGGCTGCCAGAGTGCCTCCACTCCGCCTGGTCTCCTCCCATCGCCAGCCAAGCGGATCTCCCCAACCAGAAACAGCTGAAGCAGGGAGCACGCCAGCCTGGCAGACAGCACCGATCAAGCCAGCCGTAATCTCCCAGATCCTCAGCAAACACGCCCACAGTCGTAGCACGACCACCGACTGAGAAGCCCCAGCTATACCATCTACTACCCCCCCCCCCCCACCCCCCAAACCCACTCAGGAGGTGCCAGTCAAGCCGAGGAGCACAAGGGTCACTGGCACAGACCAGCTGATGGAAGGGATGCACAACGAAAGACTGTACTTCTCTGCAGGATTATTGGATTTAACACCATAACATGAACCACAGGTTTAATGGTCAGGGGAATTAGGAGACCAGATTAAAAGGGATAACAAAGTGCTGCAAGGAGGCTTTTTAATTAAACCATGACGGCGGGAAAAAAAAATAAAAATCATGCAAACCTGAACAGATTCTTTCATGGGGAATAACTGGAACAGGCAGTGACACTGCCTTTCCCGAGAAAGACTGGCATCACAAGACTGAGGATCGCCCATTGAGTTCACCTTAGGAGTTTGACGAAGCTCGATGGTCCCCGTGCAGTCATGCAGATTTGGGCATAGAGCACTACCCCTTACCATGCCTCATTCCTTAGTGGGCCTGTTGTTGCTAAGCTGGCCCACAATTTTTGCATCAGTGCTGTAAGAAAGTTTTCATTGTTAAGTAAGATGGCATCCCATCCAGGGTACACCCCAGCCTTGTGTCCTGTGCTACCTGGCACAGAATCCAGGCTTCCCATCACCCTGACCAGGAGAAGTGGTTGGAAGGTGGATGGAAAATACACTGCTTGACCCCCCAAAAAATGATATTACGCTGGACCACTAGTAGCTTTGATTATGGTGGACATTCGTCATGGCATTGTTTCCACGAGCTTATGCAACATCTCAACATACTTTTCATCCAGATTTGCATTCATTTTTTGCCACGATCTTGAATTTTTGATAGGTCAGCTCTCTGCAAAGTCTTCTTTAGCACATCTCAAAGACCTTCAGTGGAGTTTAAGTCAAGACTCCAGTGGCCAATTCATGAGTGGAAATAATTCCTCATGCTCCTGAACCACTCTTTCACAATTCAAGCCAATTCAATGAATCTTGGCATTCTCGTCCTGGAATACTCCTGTGCCATTAGGGAAGAACAAATTATGGGATAACCTGGCCATTCAGTAGATTCAGGTATTCAGCTGACTTGACTTTATTGCTGCATAATATTGCTGAGCTGTAATAATGATCCAATCATTTGCTCCTAAGTACTTAAATACTCATTTAAATTTAAATAGTGACTTTTTCTGGCCAGGCAGTGTACAATCAAACACACTATCTGTATAATACATCTTTCATGCAAGGAGATCACTAGGAATACAATTTTATTAACGTGCCTTATTATTGTCTGTGGTGAGTCTGCTTCACTTATCAGAGTCTTTCGTCATGTTAAATATCACAAAACCAAGCCGCTTCAAGACCGGATTTGGAAAAAGAGTCTTCCCTTTTCTGAGGCCTCCCACCCCACTGTGATTCCGAGTAGCGAGCCGAAAATGCTGGACTTTCACTACTGTACACGCAGACTAAGATTAAATGGATGCGTCAAAACACAGCTACAGCACAGTGGTGTCAATGTTGAGGCATTTCTACTCGTTATGCTTTAGTTGTTAAGGGAGAGGAATCACAGTTATTTTTACATTAAGCTCCATTGTTGAATTATTCTGTTGGGGACCTCATACAAATTTCACAAGTGATGCCCAACAGAATATCTCACTCCTGTGCAGCTTGCTGATCATGTCGCACAAGGTTTTCATTGTTGTTTATACTTTCTTTTAAGTGAATAAACGGAGATGGGAAGCTGGAGAGACCTTCTTTTCACGCTTTACCTGCTGTTGGGACGCACTGGGTCTCGTGCCAGTGGAGTGTGATATCATTATACAAACTGACACAAACAGCTCTACCTTCAGGAGACCTGAATGAAAATGGCTAAATGGAAGCTATTATGCAAAGGACCTTACATGGAAACTAATGATTCTCTGTTGCCACCTGAATATTTCCCCCGTTACATGCTGGGCTTCAGAGTAACTGCAGATGCAGCAACAATAAAAGATAATTTAATATAAGTGGTACGAAACATCCCTAGTATGTTTCTATTTAGTGGTTTTGGGGCTTTTTCTACACAAGAGAAGCACATGCAGAGATGTTTCTTTGCATTCAGGTATGCTGATCTACTTTTCCTTTGCAACATTACAGCGAGGAACAGAATCAGCCGAAGTATCACAGGGATAGATCTCGTCGTGGCAGATGTCAGCCGGGGCTTTCCTGCTGCCAGCTTAGGCCTTCTGGGGCAGGTAAAACATTTTATCTTGTCTTATTTTCATCTTAGAAATATTTCATGCCATGAATTACAAGAGGTAAGAGGTACAAGATTGCTTGGTGGACACATGAAACCAGTCATAGCCCCATTTCTATCTCAAAAGAAGATATAAACGACTTGACTTTGGCCGGTAGCAGAGTGAGGGGACTATCTACAGACTTCCTCGATATCAAAAATGCAGAGGAGGCAGCCCCGGGTTTGGAGAGCGACGTTGGGAGGACAGGAGAGAAACGACGGACCCGGACCTCCATCCGTGATTCCAGCGCCTGCGAATTCCAAGCCCAGATTCAGCATTCTCTCCTGATTACAGGGGCCGGAGGTCAGTGGTCTTTCACATGTGTTTGCCGTTAATAAGTGAATAGAGGGCTGGCAGCGAGCAGGAGAGAAGCGCAGGAAATGCAGGCCGCATGAATGCGCCACTGCCGCCTGCAGGTACCGCACTGCGAGCGGCGCAGGCGCATGTCTGCAGCGGCCCCTAAACCCCAAGTCCCGGCCTGGGAGAGGACAGCGTTTGATCTGCCAGGTTTGAAAAGGGACCCCGGAGCTTGCAGGAGCTGCACTTAATGCTGAGCAAAGCGCTGTGCTGATCTCATTAAATGCTAAGTCACAGCTCCTGTGGGGGGGGTGTTGGGTCAGGGGTCGAGGGCGGGGG
>JAODKL010000039.1:2820898-2846095 GCA_026780765.1 Petrocephalus schoutedeni | reverse complement strand
ACACGATACAGCAAACCTCATAGCAGCCGCTCAATCTGTTTAATATATTTTGTTTTGTATTTCTCAGAATTTATGAGCCACACTGTCCCGCCACCCTAACCCCATCCCCCTTCTCAGAAAAGAAAAAAAAAAAAACCAGCAGAAGGAGATATTCCCCAGTGCCCCAGAGCCGGAGGGGTGGAGCGCAGGGGAGGAGACAAAGCCGCCCGCACAAAACGGAGAGGCTGATCCGCAAAGTGGACGGCAGAGCAGAAATTACGGTGGAAAAGGGAAGCGGCTCCTCTCAATCACACACGGACAAAAAATTAAATAAAAACAGGAGGGCCCGTACAGAGGAATATCCGATTTCCCCATTGTTCGCGCTGCTCGCCATTCACTTCCCTACAGCTTGCTGCAAAAACAAGGCACTTAGGCAGCACAGGTCGGCCCCGCGCAGGAACGCACGTGTGTGCCTACTGGGAAGCCACAGACAATGGCCACAGCGGATTCCCATGCCAGCTCGGCGTGGGGAGGGCCACCAGATTTGAAGAGGGTCCTGCGCCATTCATCCCCAGTGCTCAGCTCCCTGCTGCTTCTCCTAAAGCCTTTCAAATCCCTCCATAGCTACTATGTTTTTCTCTGATCCCGCATGCAGCGGGGCAACTGTAATCCAAGCAACGCATTCCGGCACTGGATAAAGCAAAAAAAAAAAAAAACTGAAAATATCCCCATGACCTTTGACCCTACCTCATGAATATAAAAGAGAAGCAACAGAGAGAAAGTGAATCGGCAGAATTTATACTTATGTGTAACTCACAGTGAGAGGGGTATTGAAAATATATAGTAATCCTTTTTCACCTCAGTGCAGGACTGGTTAACACACAGCACACTGCCGTCTCAGACTGGTTGGTTCAGTTACAAACGGATTGGTTGGAAAGCCAAAGGATGAACTCACGAGCTACGCCAAAACATCTGACACACGAGGATATGAAACTCAGGTATCAAATGGCTGCCACGCTGCTCACTAGCAAAGACCTCTCTACGTCGCTTACATCTGATGGCCGCATTCCAGCTGCCTAGCTCCTTTTCTACCGGCCATGTGATTCCTGGCTGACTCAAGTTATCCATGTACATAACTTGGCATAGCTCAACAGCATAATGGAAGGACGGTTACTTAGTGGTCCATCGCCTTCACAGTATTCCTGTTGGGTTGTTTGAGAACAGAGGGAGGCTTGTTGAAAAAAATACCTTGAGGAAATAGCAGTTAAGGGCGGTGTGTGGCTCTGTGGGTGAGGACACTGTACCCATAATCAGAAAGTTGCCATTTCGAATCCTGTGGTCGTCAGAGTGATTTCATCATTGGGCCCTTGAGTGAAACCCTTAACCCCAATTACTCCAGGGAACTGGGTGACCCACCATTCTGAATTGTACATTGCTTTAGATAAAAGCATCTGCTGAATAGGCAAATGCAATACACTACTACATTTCATTGGAATTAAAAACGCCTTAGTAACAAGTCAAACAGTCTCAAGTGTCTCTTATCGTGACAGTGTGGGTAGTTAGGTTGCACATTGTTCAGAGTAACTCTTCGTCCTCCACCATCTCCATTATCTAATGGATACAAATCCTGAGGCGAATTCTGAACATGGGCGGGTTCATAACAGCAGTAATTACACGAGGCCCGCAAGGTCTCTCGATCATGAAAACTTAACAGAAACTAAACTCCAAACGTCTTTTCACAACAGTCAAAATAAGACAGCAACTGACAGAACTATTCTGGATAAGTTGACTATCTATAAATATTCATAAAATGATTTGCTTTGTAAATTAAGGGCTAACAACCCGACTTTCTGAATAAATCACAAGTCATGCTGAATAATCTCTGAGAGTAATCACTTTAAATGAGACTGAATCAACTTCACAGTCAGGCACATGGTAATTTTCATCAAGGGCTACAATGGTGCATTGCCGGGCTTTGCTTTGGTACTGGTGTTGTCATAAAAGTGCTTTTTGGGTCAAGCAGTCTTATAATGACCATTCATTCACCGAGCTCTTTGCATATTGCCGTTGATAGTCTCCTGGGGCCGTTTGCTCAACATAATCCCCACGTTGTTTTTTAGACCACAGTCAGCAATCTACAGCACATTTCTCCCAGGCTTAACGTCCGCCAAAAAAATTTGATTTCATGCAAATAGGAGATGGACAGATTTCCTCTGCTACAAGGAAGTTTTAGACTAGAACATTGATAGTAGCCTTTTCCACTACAAGGACAGTCACACAGATCAATTTACAGTGTGGCCACTGAACATGAAAACATATGCCACATGTAGTGTAGGAGATTTACATGCTGTTCCTGATTTTGGACTTTCCCGTACTCGGGCCTCATGTCTCACAAAGGAACAAATCTAATGGATTCTCTCTCAAGTCACCGCTTTCCACATTGTCTTCACAATACTTCCACTGAGCTCAAGCAGTGTGTCGGCTGCGGGCATGTGAGCCAGCCGGACAGAGCACAGCATCCGTCACTTCTCAGCTTTTAGGTTCAGCGTGAACAGGTGTAAGCTCTGCATGTGACTCCATTAGTCAACATTGTTTTACATTTACTGCGATGGGCTGGCCCCCCATCCTGGGTTGTTCCCCGCCTCGTGCCCGTAGCTTCCGGGATAGGCTCCGGACCCCCGCAACCCTGATAGGAAAAGCGGGCTGGAAAATGGATGGATGGATGGATGGATGGATGTTTTACATTTACAGCCTCAGTTTCGTGATATACTTTCAATACTGCAAGTATCTTTTTTAATGTGGACAATAGCATTTATTTGGTCATTTCAAATCCTTTCAAATTACTGTCACAATATTTCTCTGTTCTTATCTGGAATACTATCAGGAATGCAAAAAGTATGTGCTGGGCCACATGCCATTCCATAGTTTTCTGCTTATTCATTTACTTTGTCTAGCTCATGGCAGATTTGCAATGCAAACGCATACAGGCTCATATGGCCTATTTCTCCAACAAAAGTCACGTGATCAAGTCACACTCGGGGCCTCATGTCAAACAAAAGAGCCGAGAGGTTGCTTGCCATCTGAGGAGTGGGAGTGCGAGTGCTGCACGGTGGCCGCTGACTGATACCCCACAGCGTCAGGAATGTTTACACGCACACCTCACCCCGCTGATGATGTCACTGGCTTCTGTGCATCAAATGGAAATCATGATGTGTTCTGGCCAATTGAAAACCTCCCTGAAAAAATGAAAGCTAACGATTGGCTGTATTTTATTAGTGGTCAATTGTCTTTGTTCTTATAAGAGCCATGATGGATCAATAGTTATATTTCACCTGCATTACAAAACATAATACTTTGAGCACTGTTGTATCATTTTAATTACTGCTAATGAATATTCAATCAGAACTGAATCTGTCCCAAACATCTTCTGTATATGTGCACTGATTACTCTGGCATCAAATCAAAACAACAATGAAATCCATACCTGAACACCAGTATACTGTATGTGTTTAACATTAATTACATACGTTTTTGAAAACGTATTCATATCATTGAGAAGACGAGAGGTAAACATATTCATACATTATTTCTCACATATACTTCTGAAATATAAAGTAGGTAAAGTATGATTTTCCAAGGAAGAATTTCAGAGAACCAAAAGCACTATTCAATATAATCTCACCACAAATCTGAATCAAAACGTAACAATAGCCATGCCTATGTGTACAGGCCACAGAATTGCCATCATACTTCCCTGTAAGGTATTCATACTCTTTGGCAGAGCACTTTTGCAGAACTGGACCCTGTGACCAGGGGGAAGTCGACTATGGAGACGGTCAAGTAAGCAGGTTTCACTGTGCTATCGGCCTTTTAAATAGCAAGCACACATGACATGAATACAGATACAAAAAGGGGCATTTCAGATGTAACACTGATCAAATTTCAACTCGACAAACGTAAATCTTTCTTTCCAGCGTTAGTCAAACTGGCTGTAACAGGCTTCGTTGGGATACCAACTTTAGTACTTCATCATTGAAAACATGCCCATGCACTTAACATCTTGTCAATAATTGTGCTTGAGTGATTTTGTAAATGATAGTGAGGGAGGCAAACTTGGTGGATCATGACACCTCAAGGTATATTCTAGTAACAGATTTATCATTTCTTATGTAATTAAAACAGCGGCACGTTAATAAGCATACCTAGCAGCTGCAAATTCGCTAAGATATAAATAACTTTATCAGCCACTTTTCCGTTCCCCCACGTATACTTCTACCAAGCCCCAAGGCTGTATATTTCTTTTCACACGAGTGTTTTACCAGAATGCCACCAGAACTGTATGTAAATAAAGCCAACCAGGTGCGTGCAAATAAAGCCAACAACTCAGGGATGCTTCCTTAATGTTTGGGATCCTTCAAGTTCTCCGGAAACGCCATTCCGATACATTAGTAATAACAAACATATTTTACTTTATTGTCATAAAAATCGAATATCTACTTTATAGCCATTCTTTTTATCTAGTCCGGCGCGTCTTTTGCTGGTCATGATGTTTAACTTGTATCACTTTCTGTCCATCTTTCTTAATGTCACCGGCTCCTTAGATGCCCCCCCCCCAAACTCTCTTCTCCGGCGCCGCATGCGGACAGAGAGGTCGGCTTTCTCTCTGCCCCTTCCTCGTCCCATCCCGTCCCCGTCGCCTTCCCGTCCTCGTCCCCGCCCCGTCCCCGCTCCGTCCCCTTCCTCGTCCCCTTCCCGTCCTCGTCCCCTTCCTCGTCCCGTTCCCGCCCCGTCCTCTTCCTCGTCCCCGCCCCGTCCCCGCTCCGTCCCGTCCCCTTCCCGTCCTCGTCCCGTCCTCTTCCTCGTCCCGTCCCCGTCCTCTTCCTCGTCCCCGCCCCGTCCCTTTGTCGCCGCCGCCGCGGCGGCTGCTGCAGCCCCTCGGCCGGCGTGCGGAGCGCCGCCGCTCCCCGCATGTCACATCTGGCTTCGCCTCAGCCAAATGCAATCACCATGGAAACGACACGATTCCCCAGCTACACGGCGGAGGAAACGCCGTCTCCCTTCTGCCTTAGAATGGAGGGGCATCTTATACGCCCCGGCAACCCAAACTACCAAAATATGTAGATGATCAAGCGCCATAAACGTATTCGAAGCCGTGCGTACATATAGATCCTTCGCGCCTTTCCAATGAAACGTTTATTATACGGTTATTCCGTTTTATATGCTTTTTATTAGTACCCGTCGCCGCACCCTCTGCCATTTTCATTGGAAGAAATCGCCGGGCACTTGAATGTTATTCATTCAGTGCACTTACTACCTACACGTAGGAGTTGCATAAAAACGGCGCTTCTTTTGCAACATAAATATACATCTGACTGCAAATAAATTACTTTGGGCTTCATATAAACAGGACCTGCTGTTTGTTAAAACTACAAACTTGACGCTATTCCAAATCACCAGTTACGCGTTTCCCCCTTCCCTTAAGCATATGGATGTTGCAGCCTACGCATGAATTGTGTTATTGGAATGTATTAACTTCCACAAGATGGTGGGATACAGTGTGTGGGTATGGTGCCATTTGCTCCGAAGCCCCATTTCCATTGCTGTATACGACAAAAGCTGAATTACGTTACGTTGCTTTATTCCAATAAAAGAGAAAGTCTATTAATGAACCATCTGTGGATATTAATTCACATTTCATTTTCCCCTGATAAATTACAAAACTTAGCTATATTTCAAAATTAACAATGACCAGTTCAAAATTCAGAGGTGTCTTTGCAGCAAAACGAGTAACGTTCTGCCGAGGGATTATTGAGAAAAGGAGCCCCCGTTTTCTTTGAATGCAAACGGAAAATTAAGCACTACATTTACTCATACGTGAATGAGTTTTTCAAAATTATCATTTACTGTTCCATATTACAATTAATCAGAATAAAAATCGCATTCAACTTCGTTGTATTAAGACGAACCATACGATAATTAAGCAATTAAAACAATGGAGTCGGTTTTTCTCGACGATTGATGAAACATTATAAATCGGAAAAAAAACTAATTTCAGTGTTAATTTCAACAGACGCATTTCTAATGATGACATATTTGAGTATGCCTAATAAATACTTTTGCATTTAACGACTACATTTAATTGGGAAAATGTTGCCGGGAGTTGTCTTTTTTTTCGGATTTGTAACAATCTGCTTCGCTCCATTGTTCGTTAGCTATCGAAACCTCGCCCTCTTTCCGAGGCACGCTCCTGATTGGCTGGCTCGGGGTGGGAATTGCGTCACCGCCCGGAATGCCCATTCATCTGTGCACTTGGGCGTTGGACTCCGCATCTTATTAGCAACAAGGGAAATTTCTCCATTTTCCATCCTGTCTACAGCGACACAGCCACAAATCTGGGATTTTTATTACTTCTCTTAACTTGGCAGCTTTTTTTGTGCGAATTTCCCATTCTGATCGCCGCGGCTGGACATTGATTACCCAGAGAATAAACTTCGCAAAGGGGGCACCTGCACAGACCGCGCGCATAGGGAAGAGGCTCGTGGTCTTTGTTCGCGTTTTTTGGATCCAGTTGAGTTTCTTTGTTGGACGGAAAGCATGGGAGCGCAATTCTCCAAGACCGCTGCGAAAGGCGAGACCGTGGCTGAGAAGCCCGGGGAAGCGGCTGCTTCGCCCTCCAAGACGAACGGGCAGGTAAACGCTGTTTTGGTTACGCGGGAGTGGCGCGGATTCGGGCATTTTCGCGTTTTGCGGGCTTTGCGCGATGGTGCGCCCCGGGCGCGCTCACCCAGCCGCCTAGGCGCGCATCCACCCGCACCCACGCCTTCCTTACAATAAACCCCGTGGGGTTTTTTTAGTCCGTTTCGGCGGGCGATGCTTCGATCCAGTTTGGAGGATGTTCTCGGGTTTTGTCCGAATTTCTGGTCGCTATTTTGGAATTTACGCGGCAGTTGACTGGTGTTTGGTGCCTCTCGGTAGTATTTTTTTTCCATCATTTTATGACTTGGGTCCGCACGTTGAGCGTTCGGTGCCCACTGGCGCGTCGTTTGGTGGCGCGGTCGGGGTCCCGCTGTCGAATCACGTCTTCCCCCCCCCCTCCATTGGGAAAATTTACTGCTGAGAGGAACAAGTTGAGCGGCTGATTGAATTTAACATCTTTCACTTTTGCATTGAGGGGGGCGGAACGCGAAAGTCGCGCTTGGGCGTCTAGGCGAGGCGCCGCCGCGCATAGGCAGCGGGGCTCGGTGCTTCGGCGCCGCGGTAACAATGGCTTGCCACGATCTGGTTTACCACGCCTTTTGTTACGGATGCACGGCTGGAGATGCTTACTATAACCGTGCGTGTTAGGGGGGGGGTTCTGCTCCTGATGTGGCTCTTTTTTCCAGGTGTTAATTTTGAGCGATTGCTTAATGAAAGATCATATGGATAGTGCTCAGTTTCTCTTTAATTTTGAAGAAGAGTCTTTATTGGTGAAGGCTGCGTGATCTGGGGTATTAATTAGCATGTGCCGTTTTAATGAGCATCTGCTCTGTTTTGGCGCTGCTCTGGTGGTAGATCTAGGTCGCCCCCTAGAGGAGGTATGGGCGCCCATCTGTGGCGTTGCAGATGGGGATTCCAGATTGTGGAATCCTCTTTAAGGAATAGGATGAACGAGCGTCAGTCGTTGCATTAATTATGAATCAAACTATCCCCGAGTTAAACGTTATTAACTATCTGAAAGGGATATCTGAGGATCTGGAGGGGTTTGGGATAAGAATTGAGTTGAACCGCCGCCAGTCTGTGGTGTCTGCTGCCCCTACTGGTGCTGAGTGGTACTGTAGAGGCTGGCATTTAAAGATGGGTTTTGCAGACACGTTAAACGCTTCTGTTTCTGCAGGAGAATGGGCACGTGAAAGTCAATGGAGATTCTTCTGCTGCGGCAGAGGCGGGCAAGGAAGAGGTGCAGGCCAATGGCAGCGCTACGGCCGAGGAGAGCCCGAAGGAGGAGGCAGAGCCGGCAACAGCTGAGGCAGCCAAAGAGGAGGGGGACAAGGAGAACACCGAGGCTGCTGCCCCAGCCGCCGAGGGCGAGGGTGCCGCCAAGACGGAGGAGGGCGCCACGCCCTCCACCAGCGGCGAGACCCCCAAGAAGAAGAAGAAGCGATTCTCTTTCAAAAAGTCCTTCAAGCTGAGTGGATTCTCCTTCAAGAAGACCAAGAAGGAGACCACAGAAGGGGCAGAGGGCGAGGGCGAGGCGGCCGCCACGGCCACCGAGGAGGCAAAGAAGGAGGAGCCCGAGGCCAATGCCACGGAGGAGGCCAAGCCCGCAGCGGAGGAGGAGGCCAAGCCCGCCACTGGCGAGGAGGCTAAGGAGGCGGCAGCCTCACAGGAGGCCAAGTCCGAGGAGGCGGCAGCCCCCGCGGAGGAGCCGAAGGTGGAGGCCACCACCGAGGAGCCGAAGGAGAAGCCCGCGGAGGAGAAAGCGGCCGAGCCGGAGACCAAGCCAGCTGAGCCGGAAGCACCCAAGGCGGAGGAGCCAGCAGCGGCCGCCCAGGAGGCCGTGTCCAGTCCAGAGGCTCCAGCTGCGGAGTAGGGATGGAGGAGCCAAACGCGTAATTGAGGAAATGAGGAAAAAAAATTTAAAAAAGGTGGAAAAAGATAATCAAGGACACTTTCCCTGTTTGTATGTCGGAGTGGTGCCCGGTGCTGGCTTTGGAGAACTTGTCTACATCCAGGGATATTTTAAAGCTTTCTTTTGTTTCCCACCCCCCCCCCTTCCCACACACACACTCCACAAAACCCATCTTGCTCCATACTTACTACCATTCCATGGGGCAGAGAGGTGGGTGGCTTAAGTAACATGGGGAAAATTACATCCACACTCTGCCACATAATTTTTTTTGCATCAGTATTAAATGTTTCCCCCCTCCATTTTTTTTCCTGCAAAATGTAAACTTTTCAATGTATGGACATGCCCATGGTATGAAGAAGGTGGGTGGTCAGTCAATATGTAAATGAGGGGGGTGGGAGGAATGGGGCACCTTTTGTGCCTGTGGGTCATGCTACAGGTTGGTGTAAGGGGTAGTCTTAATTAAATTACAGGAGCCTGTGTACCATGCAGTGTACAACACTGTCTTTTTTTTTTCTTTTAATCGGAGAAGACAAGATACAATTCCCAGAACTAGGTTTAGGAATCATTTTAAAGACCATAGCTTTTTCACTTCTCATTAGCTGTACCAGTCAGTGAATCAGTAGAAATACACGTTGTATAGGCTTTATTGTTTATTGCTGGTTTTATGACCTTAATAAAGTGTAAGTATGTATAGGCGGGGTGTTTTTAACTGTGATTATTGTACAAATGAAATCTTGATCTCAAGAAGCACATGAAGTTCGCAGCTCTTTTTTCCACCCTGCTCATTTTTGTAAGATAACAAAAGACAAAGTCATCCTGGAAGAACCTTTTAAGCAATTTTGAACTCAACCAAGCTGTGATAAGTGGAATGGTTACTGTTTATATACTGTGGTATGTTTTGATTACAACAACCTTTTTTTTTCCAGTGGTCTTTGACAAATTTAAGGAATCTCTATCAGATGCAATGTTTGTGTAGCATCTTGTCTCTTTCTTTTGTAAATACTGGACAAGCTTTGACCAATTTGACTTAGAGATGGAATGTAACTTTGCTTACAAAAATTGCTATTAAACTCCTGCTTAAGGTGTTCTAATTTTGTGAGCACACTAAAAGCAAAAATAAATGTGAATAAAATTTCAGCTCTGTCCCTTTTTGTTCTGGGAGTGGTGCGATTGTCTTTGGCAGTTTAACTGTTACCAAAAGTACCAAACTTTCTGCTAAGTTTTTCTAGCTTGGCTCGCATGATTATTAGAGATCAGTTTTGGGGGATGTGGGCAGAGTCTTGGCTCTTGATAGCAGCTTCAAAGCAGCTGTCAGGCCACATGCCCACACCCATGTAATCAATTATGCTCTGTAGTTAAATAATTTACAATTTGATTTTAATATACCATGAAGCCATTATGTAAATCAAAGAGAAACCCTGTTTAAATTTACAGTTTAATGACCTTGGTTCCCACCACTGTGGCTGAAATTGGCACACGCAAGGCTCAACTGAAGCCTCACTGGCTTTGCTGCAGGGGGGCATTTGTGGGGAAAATGTGTGTAAACTATCAGACGGTCAGTGACCTACGGTACAATGAAGTGGCTCCTAATGGGTTACCGAACATGATCTGCAGTCTGCTGTTTTGGGTTATAATCCGCATTTGCACATGGCCTTTACTATACCGACACATCTGAGTTTCTTAACCCACACAAGCTAATAAATCATGACAGGACAGTCTGTTTCAGATTGATTTGCATTATCGCGTAAAAGTTCGTATTTCATGCATTTTTATGCATGCATTCTTCCGTAATCAGCCCTGGAAACCGGAGAGCGCTGTTTCCAGCTATCCGTGGCGGTCCAGGGTCAGTAGAGAATGCGGAGCCAAAAGGAGGGAAACGGCGATGCCGCCCGTCCCGCGCGCCTCCCCGACTCGGCGCCAGCCAATCAGGGCCGAGCACGCATTCCCACGACGGAACTGGCGCCAGAATGTAACCGCGCGCTCCCGCCCAGCTGCACGTTTTACGCAGATTACCCGTAGCGTTACGAGGAATTGCGAAAAGCGGCTAAATTAACTTAAGTATTCGTCAGGGAAAGAATAAAGGAGTGCAGGACATGGAAGCACTTTTCGTTTCATACACAATTACGCATGAAAACATGCGTACTTAACCTGTAACACCTGGCGCAGGTTGTGGGCGATAGATTCCCAAGACGCATCCCTTGAAGATTCATGAAGTTCCACTCAAAACGGAAATGAAATTTAAAAGCATCCCGTACCCAGTCCTCTTCTTAGCCGCTGTCAATTCCCTCACGAGCATGTCATAATAAAATTATAAATAGTGTCAAGTACTCACTGAATGTCTTCAGATTCGGGGCAGGGGGGTACTTTAGGATCTGTTTTGGAGGAGGTAAGATGGAGGGAATATTACGTTATTTCCCGTAAATATAACACGGGCATACGGACAATTTGCAAACGGTGACACGGACATCGACGCGGCCGCCGGTCACATGGGCGTCACGTGTCCGCCGGGCGCGCGCCAGCCGCCCGCGGACGCCGCTGCAAAAGGCTCCCGAGTGCATCTGCATGGTCGCCATCATTTCCCGAGGTATATGCGTCAGGGTTACAAGTAACCGTTCATTTCAGGTCAGTAAATTAAACGAAACGCACATCCTTATAAAAAAAAAACGCACCGTTTCACGTTTTCGAGAGTGAGCTCAGCACAACAAACGCCCACGTTTGTCATGCAGCCAGATTTCTGCGCGTATCTTACAAAGAGCGGTCCTCTATGAGACAAACCTGGGGGTTCTGCGCCCTCGTGTGGCACAGCGTGGTATTGCACTACGATTTAAGCGTCTGTAGGACGGATTAGCTACGTACACAAATAGCCATTTAGCTGGCTTGATTGATGGCTTCGGGTTAAGTACCAGGTACCTGGCAGGCTTCGGGTTACAAATCCATTCTCTTTCGGACAGCAATGTTGCCAACACATCGGCAGCAACGACAGCGGCAGAAATAATCAATTGGTCTGCTAGTATTCAGGAAAGATCATTTTAGTTAGAGTAGCTCTGTCATTGCACTTCCAGGAATACTGTTTGCTGCTTGGCGTGGGGTGGGGGCCATCTGTCCTTCCGTTTTGACATTCAAAAATTAGTCACACTTCTTCAGCTATGATCAATAACTTAGAAAAATTAAAAAAGAACATTTAGCTTCATGTGGGCCTGTCAAATTATGTTCACATTACCTTGCATTTTAGAGACGCCTCTCTTTTGGGGAAGCATCCTTATTGCAGGCTGAAACAACCCGTGGGACAGCAATGCCATTTTCTCCGTTAATGTTGCTCATTAAAGGAAATCATTAACAAAAGACAATTAGAGAGTGCAGAAAGTAATGGCTGGATGCCTCTTGGGATGGGGAAGTGAGGAACAGGCCTGCAGTGGCAGAAAGCCATGCATTTCTCTCCAGGGGAGCTTGATTGATACTGTGGTGCTTCTGCCGGAAGGTGGCCATGGTGAGGCCTTTGGGGCAGCGACACTAGTCACATGACCTACAGGCCAAGGGCCCACAGCGAAATTCCTGCAATCACTTCAACACTTTTGACAGAACAGACCACCAGCCAGTGAGTTCCTGCAAAATCTACATAAAGATAGGTGACCAGCTGGAAAAATTAGGACTAACGAGTGACTTGATACTTTCTCAAGCGCTTGGTTGGTCCATGGGAAACTCCAAAACCCTTTCACAATTGTTCAAGCAAACAGACTTTAAGACCGCTACAGGATCCTGAGGTGGTGGGTGTAATGGAGAAATTAATTCTGTTGTTGATGTACAATCAATGGAGTAAGATCCATTAAGGCTGACAAGTATAGCTGTGAAAATCGAGGGAAATTCTCTCGATTCTGTCAGTTTACAATTTAATTCAGTTGCGCAGTCTCCATTCCAAATATCATGCAGCTTCGTTACCTAACAACTGAAATTCCAACAGGTTTTGGCGGCAGGCATTATTAAAATCTGTCAACATCATGCAGCGCCCTCTTGTGGGTGATACAAATAATACATTTTACATGCAAAAAAACACATTATGCTTTTGGTCATTATCAATAATATGGAAGAAATAAATATTTCAGTATAAAACGTTTAATATGCATATTCAGAATATCAAAGTCGACATTTCATTCTAAAAAAAAAAGAACATTCAAATACAAATGGATAGAAAATGTTTTCAAAAATTACAATAAATTGAGTAGTAAGAAGGAAACATTAATATCCTTCAGTAAATTCACCAGTATAAAAAAGTCATGGGTAATTTAGCTGCGATGGGTGACGGGGGTCTGTGACAGCACAATAAATACAGCAGTGGCGTGACGTGGCATCCGGCATCGGGAACGCGGTCCTGATCACGTGGTCCTGATCACGTCGGTTAGGCACTGCTCGTCTGCTCAGCCTTAACACTGACAGGGGCACAAGACAGGGATCAGGCCAGCCTCACATTCACCTTATACATCCCCAAAACCCTGACAGGGGCACAAGACAGGGATCAGGCCAGCCTCACATTCACCTTATACATCCCCAAAACCCTGACAGGGGCACAAGACAGGGATCAGGCCAGCCTCACATTCACCTTATACATCCCCAAAACCCTTTTTCTGACTGTAATCTAACATATTAGTATTATTGGCTGGCTGAGGTCAGTTTCGATACAGGAGGAGAAAGCAAACATACATAGAGGAAACAAACACTATCCCAGCCAATCTGCCTGACCACAGTGCATATAAAAATAAATTGATGTGTTACTTATTTAAAGGTCAACAGGTAATACCTTCCTATGCTTTCCAATGCTTCCCATTACACCAACACTTGGCTGCAGTTTTGTTGAGGGGTGTTCTCAATCTGATGTTCATGTCAACACACCTCGGCACTGAGTACAAACCTCAACCAACCTGATATGACAGTTTACCGGACAGGTCATCCCACAGGACAAGTACACTGCCAACCATCTCCAGATCTTGTTCTTTGTATATTTCTTACCCTACGCCATCACTTTTGCTCAAGTAACTTCTCTAAACCAAGAGGTACAATGTCTCTGTGTACCTCTTGTTTTTAAGTGCCTACAAAGTAAGCTGATGCTGTCAGGAAGACTTGATGGAGAACGCTGATACTTTTCAACACTTCTCCCCAGAGTTTGGGCCAGCGAGTTCTGCTCTGGCAGTTACACGTTTAGAGAACTGGGCACTAGGAAGAAAACATGACCTACTTTCAGGGTATCTGCAGCTAAGGGAAAGCTAAACAAGACTTTTTAAGACCTTTTCAAGACCATCTTGACTAAATTTAAGAAATTTAAGAAAATAGAGAATGTCCACGTAATTAAAACCGCACATTTTAGTTCAAATGTTTACTGAACTGAAACTTAAATAACACTTAAATAGGATTATAATAGAAACTTAAATAGGATTGAATCAAGAAGGACCGCAGGCAAGTTTTGTTGTCTATCTGTTTATGTTTTGCGTAATGGAAGTTCATTAAGACTACCAAGTTCAGTGTAACTGCTTGGATGCTACATTAGCAGGTCATGCAAGAAAACTGCACTCGCCTTTTTAAAACCCCCAAAATGTACATTTGAGGACATCTGTCCTAAAATGGCCATTTTTAAGGATAATTAAGGCCTTAATTTTGGTCACATTAATTTAAGACTTTTTAAGGATGCGCAGACACCTTGTACTTTAATCGCTGTCAGGTTGCCGTGTCACATTTCATTCCATACCTTTTTGTGTCGGCCTTTTCAGAGATGCTCTCCTTTGATTTCTCTTCCTCTTTTACTTCTGCATTTGGGGAAAAACGAATCACAACGGGAAACTCACAAGTCATTAAGTTATAAAAACACGTGCCTGTCTTTGTACCTTACTCTAGAATGAACAGGGCCATGCCGCCGTCTTGTGGAAAGTACATTCTTAATTCTGAATATTAATAATTTCCTAAGATCACCTTATACTGTAGATACTCTCACTGCAGTATTTCCCAACGGTTCCCAAGTTTCCTGTAGTTTAGCCTGAATGTTCATCCTTCATGGTCTGATTCCCCACGTATACTCACGTCTCCCTCAGCACCCGTCTGAAGGCCACCACTTGCCCCCAGTGTGTTCACGTCTACAGGTTACATGTTATGCAGGACAGAAGCTGGATCCTACTCACACCACTGCCCTGCTATGAAGACTTGGTACTTCCCCAGATTATTTTATTTGTCATTGTAGCTAATACTGTAAAAGAAAAGCTAGAGACCATTCGTATAAACCCTGATGAGTCTCAGGCACTATTCGGGACCTTTGGGAAGCTAAGATGACTCGGAACACACATAAATACTGACACAGACTGGTTTACTGGATGGACCAATCAGAAACAGGCCTCTACTTCGGTGTCAGAGGAGCATCTGATGCACCAGATGTCGCCGGAGGTGTCTCTATTCATGACTTCACACTCGCTATTGATTTTTTTTTACTCTGGAATAAGCACCATTGATCCAGCTAAGTGGCGAAGAGCTTGCTTGCCGTTAGAAGCTTATGACTGTCATGTCCTCGTAAGAGTCTGTGGCATTTAATGGCCGGCTGTATAAGCAAAGCAGGACTGATCGATATGATCGCACACGGCTGCCATATGAAGCGCACTCAAGTATGTCACTGTCTGCCGCTCTGGACCTGACATTAGTCACACCAGCATGTCTGTGGCTGGACAAATTTATATTAGCTCAAGCTGCATTTTGCTTTGGATGAAAACTGGCGAACAGAGAGCTCCAAAGAAAAATATCACACGGCCTTGGTGAGTGTGGAGTTCATCTTAAGCCTAGTTCATACTTTTCCGAGTGGGCTTCTGGCTGCGGTCACTGGTGTGCATGGCAGCCTGTGTTCATACCACATTTGGCTGCGGATGGTCGTAGTCGGTGCTGCATACAGCGGTGATACTCCACCAGACCAGCAGAGGGCAGATGTATTGCAACAAACAGAAATACAATACATGAAACGACAAAACTTTTATGAAGTCATTAGTCAAAGCTCGGGCAGTATTACGGTAATAAGGCACACCATGATATTTTGTAGTCCTGACAAAATCAGGCCCAATCCCCTTCCCCCCGACTTGCTTGGCGAATTATATGGCCAAGATGCTGGAATACTGCTACTTTTTAATACCGTATACTTCAGTATAATGACTGGTCAGAATGAAAAATGAGATATTCGGGTACCTCTGACTCCCCTCACACAACTGCTCGCCATAGCTACTACAACAACTCTCCGTCCTCTACTTTTTTGTCGTTGACCACTTATATGTGAAGGTTCACGTTGCCACCTACTGGAAATCTCTTATCAATTACCTTGCATACGCTTAGCCAAATGCTCACGGATGCATAAGGTTTCTGCTAGATATAAAGGTCTGGGCTACACGCGCACCGACCGCAGTCATCCGCAGCCAACTTTACGGGGAACTTCACGTCACGGCCCCTCAGCCGCAAATGAAAGCGCACCTGGAAATGTGAAATACGAATTGCTATCACACACTAAGGGCAATATAGAGACCAGAGGAAGATACGAATTCCACACACGGGGCAGGGCTGGGATACAACCGCCCAGAGCTGGCGGTTACCACGCCAACATGCCAACATGCTAACCTCATTATTTGTCTTCATAGCCTAAATCAGACACCATTACAGAAATATTCTAATGACTTGGTCAAATCACTGAGCGGATATGCAACAAAAAAGGTTTTTGCTGTAACAACGGCGTTTGTATTAAGCTAGAAACCAGAATTTTATTGTTACACAGACCTGAAGGTTTTTTTCCCCCCATGTATGAATTAGCCTGAACTTGTATAAACAAACTAAATATTCTCAGCAGGATTCCCTGAGCACAGCAGAGCCTGTAACCAGCTCAGCATCCATTCCATAGCTGACTGTCAAACCAACAAGCACCCGTCCACGGAAACTCACCGACTTTCTTCTCCTCCGCATCCTTCTTGTCCTCCTCCACGCGGGCTCGCTTTGTGCCCTTCTTACTATTAGCCACGTTCCTTCTTCCGCCCTCTCCCTCATCCTCGGAGTCGGAGAACTCCTCGTCGCACGCGATCCTCTTGTCGGAGGCACGGACTACGAGGACGAGAAAGGAATCCGTCTTTCTGTGGAGTTCTGGGCGGTAAGTATAAAAATCGAGATGGTAGGGATGCCTCCCATGGATGGGATGTGTAAGGTTCCTATGCCAGCCTCAACAATACAATCACAGCTCCTGTAGCCAAGCTAAGTAGGCTATTGCAACAGGCTGGAACACCTGCACTGGTACACGTAGAACCTGGACTGGATAACATAATTTTCATTAATGCATGAATGTATTAGTCGCTAACAGAAAGTCCTGACGACCCTTATGGGATCTTTCTCGCGTCTTTGTGAGAACATCAGAACGTCACAGTCTGGGAAAGGCAGAGAACATGGGAACGGCGATGGGGGGCAGGGTTACTGGGGATGCGCTTCTCGGGGTCCTCCGCGTCCTCGTCCACGGTGTCGTCCGGGATGATGTCCTCCGGGATGGCCTGCATCTGCACCCCGGGGGCATGGGGCAGCATGCGCAGGTTCTCAAAGAGGCGCTGCCTGCAACCGGGGGCATCGGGGGTAAACACACTCCATTCGAGTATACAGACACACACGCGGATACAGCACACAGAGATACATGATATATATGATTTGTGCAGACACGTCCAGAGAGTGGGGACGGACCCAAGGACACACTTCGAGAGTGGGGACGGACCCGCTGGAGGACACACTTCCAGAGAGTGGGCACGGACCCGCTGGAGGACACACTTCCAGAGAGTGGGCACGGACCCGCTGGAGGACACACTTCCAGAGAGTGGGGACGGACCCGAGGACACACTTCCAGAGAGTGGGCACGGACCCGCTGGCAAGCCTTCCGGTTAGCCATTACAGCACGTTAAGGTTGCACCCTCGAAACGCTGAACTTACTTGATTTTGTCCATGTACTCCTGTGTGTTCTGGTTGGTCATGTTGGACGGGCTGATGTGGAGCTTGAAATCCGGTCCGAAGTACTCAAAGTAATCGTTGTAGGGAAGTTCTGCAGGGGGGTGTGACCAAAAATGAGTCTCCAGAAACAGGACATTTCGGAAATGCAGGTATAAAGAGAGCTGGTCCCTGGACCGGAGGCCTATGCACATGCGATGTTGGACCGGAGGCCTATGCGCATGCGATGTTGGACTGGAGGCCTATGCGCATGCGATGTTGGACCGGAGGCCTATGCGCATGCGATGGTCTCAATTTACAATTTACAATTCAATCAATGCAGCGAGGAGAAAACAGAGCAAAATCATTTATAATATACAGTAATAATTTTTTCACATTTATCAATAATAATAATAATCTTTGTGATATCAACTGCATTTCCTTTCAGGGCTGTTCAATGAGACTGGTGGGTTGAAAAAGGCTAATATTTAGCATTTCGACTCTTCGGCATTCAGAACCTGTATCCCGCATTAGTTGGGTGGAGCCTGATGTAAAGAAAAACTAACTGGAAAGCAACATCAGGGAAAGTAATTGTTACAAAATGCCTGCAATCCCTCCATAAAGCCATCACACACAGGCCGTGTTTTCGGATCAGCATCCTTCCAGGAACAGTCAGGATGGTTGCTGAGGACCTAGAGAGGTACCGTCTCCCAGCCCAACCTCACAGTCAAACTAACTACCTCATACTCAAAGAACCTTAGTCATCATACTTATATGCATCTCTGTATCCATTTAATTTTACAGCAAAAACTCAAACACATCCTTCTTTCATAGACTTGTCTGTTTTGTTTTTATTTGCTCTTTTTACACCTTGAACGAGGGAACTGTGTAAGATTTCCAGTGAATTCGTACTTCTATTCCTGTGCAAATGCAAGGTTTATTTAGTTCAATTCAAATTCAATTCAAATTCACGTGAGACGTGAGAAGCGGATGTGAGAATTAAGGCCAGACCATTCAGGGCAGGAGAACGCTCTCACCATCGGGGATGTCGGTGTCCAGAGCCACCGCGGTCTCGTAGGTCCAGCAGCGAGCCACATTGCGGATGGTGTAGCCGCCTCCTCCCAGCATCAGCAGGGGCAGGTTGAAGGACTTCATGTACTCCACACACTTGGCATGGCCTGGGAGTACACAGCACGGTGACTGTCACACACAAGGCCAGACCCGGGCCATCGCCGCAGCCAAGAACCTCCACTGAGGCCAAGGCGGTCTGTTGCTAAGCATCGACTCAGCTGCCTTAACACTATCAGCCAGAGCCACATTCTGCACCAGACTGCAGCTAGAGACTCCAGAGAAGGTCTTGCCAAAATGGGAAAGGAGAGCCCAATTTTTTGAGGAAAAAGCAAAAAGGTAGCACACTTTCTCATAAATTAAAAAAATCCATGCAAAAAGGCAGCACGCTTTCTCGTAAATGTAAAAAATGCATGCGAAAAGGCAGCACGTTTTCTCGTAAATGTAAAAAATGCATGCGAAAAGGCCGTAAGCATTTTCGTAAATGTAAAAAATGCATGCAAAAAGGCAGCATGCATTCTCGTAAATGTAAAAAATGCTTGCGAAGAGGCAGCACGCTTTCTCGTAAATGTAAAAAGTGCACAGATTGCTGACCCCGAATGGTGAGGTTGAAGCAGCCCAGGCGATCTCCGGAAAGAGAGTCAGCCCCGCACTGCAGCACCACTGCACTGGGCTGATACATCTCCATCACCTTGGACATCACCTAAGGATGGAGGCACCACCAGCTTCAAATGGCAAACCTCTAAGGAAAGCTTAAGACTTTATGAGGGAGGCTCGATAAAACTAATACCTAATGAAATTCATAACACAGACAAGCTTTTATAATGAGACAGAAGCAGAACATCTGGCTTCAGTACAGCCTGTTCAGCAGGAGTAAGTTATATACTTTAACGTTAATATTAAGATCTTTCCACACTGTCATTTCCTTCTTTCCCAAGACCATCCTCCATGGGCTCCGGGACATAAAATCTCATGAAACAGCTATCAGTTACTGGCAGACATATATTTGCATGTCCAACTCACCGGCTTGAAGATCTGCTCATATGACTCATCGTCGATCCCATCCCTAAGCGGGAAGTTGACCGCATAGTACTTGCCTTTGCCCGCGCCTATATCCTGAGAGGGATCGAGAGAACGATAAGGGGCTCTGCCCGCGGATCCGCCACGGCTCATCAGTGTCACTCCGACAGGGCCGTCAAATTCCGCGACTCCACGATAATCTATTTATCTCCAATCTATTTATCATGTCCACAAACCGTATCAACCTTCAAAAATTTAGCAATTTCATCCTTTCTTAATAAGTATTTTGCCTCAGTCAATTCTGGAAATGACACCATGGAGGACACACTCATTGGCATGTTAATATCGACAAATGGACTAATAATACTACTACTAATAAAACAATAATAATAATAATAATAATAGAAAAGAAGATGACACTGGATTCCCTCCATCATTAATATTCAAGTACAGCGTTTCCCTGCCCGACCCTCACAGTACACACAGTAAACATTTTTGCTCCCTCCCAGCTCCCTACCGGGAGTTTGCAAAAACGTGAACTGCCTGAGGGCCCCCCAGGACCGGATTGGGAAACACTGTTCTAGTATGCAAGTAAAAATAGAGCCACTTACCCTGAGGTCTCCAGTCCCGGGAAAATACTCTCCGTATTTATGGAAAGACACTGTCATGACGCGGTCGGTGGTGTAGAAGGCTTCTTCGACCCCGTCGCCATGATGGATGTCAATATCAATATACAGCACTCTTTGGTGGTACCTAAAGGTGCAAAAAGTGTAGGAGAGAAAAAGAGTTCTCGCTGCTAAATATAGCTAGACAATGGCAATCTATAAGTAAGAAAGAGCGGAAAAAGCCAACTCACTTGAGCAGCTCGAGGATGGCGAGAACGATGTCGTTGACGTAACAGAAGCCAGAAGCCTCGGACTTCTTGGCGTGGTGGAGACCTCCGGCCCAGTTGACGGCGATGTCGGTCTGCTGCCTGTTCAGCTTCACAGATCCGGCTGCAAAGCCGACAGGGCAAAAGGTCTGTTTGCTCACGTCAGTGGAATTATAGGCACTGCATGTCAACTGAGGGACTCATCCGTAACAAGAAACAGATATTTAGGCAGTATTACGCTAACCTGGTATACTATAGTATTTTGAAATACTGGAGAGTAACTGGGGGTGGGGGGTGGTCCCCCAAGATGATATTTAACATTTGGCACGCCCCCCCCATTGGCAAATTTTATTATCAACATTTCACGTTTTGCTTTTGAAAATACTATTTACCGTGGTACCGGGTGTCTGGATGTTATGGTATGAAAAATTAGATACCAACAAGTGTTGGGGAAAATATTCACAAAAGTAATCCACTACAGACAAGTTCAATTGGTAAGCAAAACCTTGGCCTGGATTTGTACTTTCTGGACCTGAACTTGTCTGTATTTGGTTACTTTTGTGTGTAACTTCCCCAACACCGGACAACCCTATTTAGTACCCAAAAGGAATTAAATTAAATTGTACAGTTATGAATACACGCCACATTTCCAGCCACACCCGGTAGGCCCACTATATTATAACAGGGCTGGTGTTTACATTATGTCCATATTATTAACCTAGGCCATGTGCAATTGGAGACGCCACAATCGCTTAATTACCAACATGCCCACTGGTTATCTGAGCCACGTGCTGCTGTGGGCAGCTGGCACTGTTTCCAGCAGCTGGGCAGCATTCATAAGTATTCCGGTAGAAGCTCCTCACTCACCGGCCGACCCTCCTGCTGACAGCTGGCAAAACTCGAACAAGCCATCGAACACGGGACAGTCCTCTCCAACGTTGACTGAAAAACACGAGATCTTCATACGTGCCGCTGCCCATCAACTTCTCATTCAAATGCGTCTAATGTGCCACAATCTAAAAAATAACAGCTCAGAGCTGAAAGATAAGTACCTAATTGATTGATTTAGAAGCATGCAGTCTGCCAGAATAACGGCTGATTAATAAACACAAAAATGAATTAATTTTTACATGAATTTGGCTGTATTATCCTTCATGGACAGACTGGTTTGTTCCATCTTAGCATCTACCTTGTACACAGAAAAATACCCCACCCCAAATAAACCCCTCACATCTCTGCATCTGCTTGCTGAACTCTGACATGTTGTCCGGCCGTATGGAGCGCAGGAACTTGATGTAGTCGTCGCTGTGGTACTTGGTCATTTCCTCTGCTGTGGCCTTATGGGGCCTCTGGGAAGTGAAAACAGCACTATTAAAACGAAAGAGCGTTACCGATGCTCACGTCTGGCTGAAGAGGTCTGTTTTTAAAGCACGAGATGCCCACGCACACACAATGGTGTGACTTCAGAGCACTCTTTGGGACCTGCATGCTGGTATCCTTCTATTTTCTAATCCATTTATAAGCTGCAGGCTTATATTTACACACGGGTTTCACATTTAAGTCTTTTCAAGTCAATCCGACAGGAGAAAACGCACATGAAAATACTGCTTTAATTAGAGTGGAGACCGGCTCAAACATACTCACATATACTTCCATTTTTCTGTACAGCCCATAATTTAAAAGCAGATTGTGAGTCATGCGGATTCTGTGAGGTTTCATTGGGTGTCCCTGTCCATAGTAGTAGTTTCCAATGTCACCTGAAATTAAAAACAGCATTTTTTCCCCTCTTCATTTTGACTTTCCTTTATGCACCATCACATGTCTTAGCTCATGTTTTGGTTGGTCACTAAGGCTATTTGTTAAAATCCTAAATGGTGCCTATTGTCCATCCTAAACTGTTGACTTACCATTTGGAAAATGAGTTGGTCCACATTGAGTCTAATTTAGCTGACAGAATGGCAAAGCACTTCCTACATTCTACAATATCCAGAGACTGTTTAGGTTCCTCCATGCTGTCAGCAGTGCATTGTTATGGGGATGAGCACGTGTATATGAGTATGTATCAGACCCATGTAATGTACATTGTATGTTTTTGGACTGCAATGGGAAACAGCCAGACCGAGAGGAATGAAGGGGAAAGCCGCCAAACTGCACTCACAGTCTGGGATGAAATGACACGGAGATGCTTAGAACATATATCCTGATGTTTGACTGGTATACAGTTACCGCATTTACCGCAGTAAAGAGAGTTTCAGAGAGAGACGGTGAAAAGTTAATCTGACCATACGCATTACTGGTTAATATGAAAGGAGAGAGGAAGAGAGAGCGGGGGGGAGAGAGACAGAGAGAGATCAGCCTGGATCTGATCATGCGCACTGCTGTCATATTAACCTCCATCTCCACCGGGCCTGGGCGGCAACAAATAACTTCCTAGTGTGTATTTCGAGACCTTAGCTCAAAGCGGAGCCGTCTCAGTTCGGCTTACGTGTTTCTATGCACCTGCACACGTTTATTCTGGGCGCACATGCGTGCTAGCCGCCAGGCTAACTGCGCTAGCTACCCTTCCGGCACCGACCGAGCCGTTTCGCCGTCTGACGTGACACCACCCCTAACACCCATGCATGACCGCTCACCCCAAGCGATGCAAATACAAACGTGACGGGGGGGTGCGTGTGTGCAGAACTTCGCCCATTTAGAGTCCAAAATCAGCTTGAATTTGCATTACTGGGATAAGTGTAAGCCTGTGCATGCTTTGCGCCGCTGGCTGGCCGCCGCGAGCTCCGGCGCGCGCCCCCGCCTGCCGTATACCTCCGTCTATAAACGCAAAGGCGGATCCATACCGTCGTAATAGTAGCAAACCTTCTTCTTAGTGCCGCCTTGGAGCGAATACGCCATGGCCGCTCTGTTATTCTATCTTTCTAGACGGGCCGATCGGGCAGCCGGCTAGCGTTTCGGCAGAGAAAGGGAAGACGCGGAGCTGCGAGTGGGAGGCGCAAGTCGGCAGGGGCCGGGGGCGGCGTCTGCGCGGCGGCGGGGCGGCGGGACGTGCGGGCGGCTCTCGCACGCATCGCGCTGCGTTACACGCCCGCTGGAAAGCTGGCGGAGCGGCCGGCGTGTGCGCCGCGGTCCCAAAGGGCACGTTAATCCGCTACAGCAGTCTGATTTCTGCTCAGTTTTATTGCTCTTATATCATATAAAAATAATACTTATATCATATAAAATAATACGCCACTTGTGCATAAAGCATGCGTTCATTTTCCAAATGGAGCGAATAATATGAGTAGTTTTTACTGCATTCCCGAATATGTATGGTGAGCTCAATACATACAGATTACTGGAGCAGTTTGTAGAAAATACAATATTAGCTACGTGACTCTTTCAAAGATAACGTTGCAGAACAAACTCTCCAAAGACATCACATATAGTCCCAATATTAGCGCGTGAAATATTTTTATTTATAATTAAGTTTTGTCTGCAGCCAGAAATGTAATATTTTAAAATGTAAAATGTGGTTCTGATTTTGTCTATTTCAATCTGACTCTAATTCAAAGTGCATCATTGATCGACCCGGCTTTGATTAAATGGGGAACAGGTATTTTAATGTGCACATAAATCATTAGTTTATGATTACATTTTGGGTGCAGGCCAAATTAAATTTTTGTATGAGACACTTATAAATCTGCTGTGTGCAAGGGCTAGTTATCAGATGCATCATAAATAAGCATTAATCAACTAACAGCTTTTAAAAGAATACCTGCTGTTGGATAGAAGCAGAGGCGTATTCAAAGTTCTCCCTTCGCCAGGGAAATACATCAAAGTTCTATTTGTAATATAAGCCTAAAATAACATGAATGAATTCTTAAATTAGATTCTTAAAGGGTTCACAGTGGTGCTAGTGCCTAGTCAATTTTTTTTTATTCATTCATGAATAAATGCATCTATAAATGGATATCATCCAGACAAACAAAAATCACGGAATCCTCCAATAAGGAAAAGGGGCACAAGGGGAAAGTGGCCAAGAACCAAAATTATAAAAGCATTTCATTAAATAAAAGGTACTGAGCTTCAGGCTAAGCCTGATAGTAGCGTAGCGGTTGGGGTTTGGGTGCATTTGGTTGTCAGCCGTTTGACACAGCAGTCTCTCCAATACTGATGATATTCTTCTCTGAGTCTTAACTGTGCATTCCTGAATGTTCAGCTAATTCTTTTTGAGTTTTGAAGTTTTTGTTGGCATTCTAAGACAAACAGACTTACATTTATTCAAAGCAGCGATAAAAACAGTTGATATGTATTAGGTATTCACTGGTCTTATTTCTCTGTTTAATTTATTAGGAGATCCTCCACTGAAGCTTACAAACAAAAGTATGTGTAATGTTCCCTGCCTTGTGCCCGTTGCCCCCGGGGCAGAGTCCGGGCCCCCTGCGACCCTGAGTAGGACAAGCGGTTACAGAAGATGGATGGATGTTTGATAGACCTGGATGTCTTTGGTGAGGAACGTTTATTAGATAGGCAGCACGGGGAATAAGGCCTTTTAGCATTACATTTTGTATTAGTCATGAGCCATATAACAACATTTTGGTTAACGATGGACCACACGTACGACGGTAGCCTCGTAAGAGCTTGTGATATCATAGCTATTGTAATATCGCACCGCATTACTATGGTGATGCTGGTGTAAGCAAACCTACTGCGC
>JAODKL010000039.1:2787434-2797788 GCA_026780765.1 Petrocephalus schoutedeni | reverse complement strand
CAGCTGGAACTCGCAGCTCATGCGGGTTCCCTTCGTGAGCCAAAGCGTGCTTAAGCGCGAGGAGCAAAGTCATGACCAAGGACGGGCATGAGAGAGTACAATGGCAGATGAAAAATGACTGCGGGCTGGCCAGAGAAGCCAGTTATCCTGGCTCCTGTTTACCACACCTGCTAAGCACAATATTCATCTGAGCTTGTGAGGCGCAGACTCTAACCTTCAGCTAAACATTGTATCAAGTGTGACCTTACTGCCCAAGCTGAGATAAGTCCGTCCAATTCTCTGTCCTTGCTGCTATAATGCTCATTTTAAAACAAACTCTGTCACACTGCAGACAACTATAGGATTACAAGTGTAATGCCCCGTATTCAACCTTTATTAACAGTAAACAAAATGTTGCAACGATAACATGGATTCAACTGAAATCTACGTCCATACAAAAATGAAGAAATATTTAGAAATGATTGTTCGCAAATTTCCATACATTTGGCAGTTGATAATGACGATACCATATATCAAATATAGTTTTACTTGTAACACACAGACCCTGTCCAGATGTCATTTCTGCTCCACATCAGCTCCCTTTCCATACCGTGTCCCCTGATCCGTGCCGTGCCACGCACCCACCTTGTGACACTCAGCCTCTCAGTGGAGGAACAAGCCTGCCATCACTGTCACGCCTGCATAGTGACTGTGAAACCCTCAACCCCCCCATTGATACTCACCCTTTCAAAGCTTCCTAATCCCAGTAACACTGCGGACACACTACTCTTAGGCTGCATATTTGTGTGTTGTGGCTCCAGCTTTGGCAATTACAGAAGTGCAACTGCATAATTTTAACAACAGAAATTCACAGCAATTTATCATATGTGGCATACGTACAAGTCATCTTTTTCGTGCTATTTGCCCGTTGTCAGGGTATTCATTCTTGGAAGGCACTGTGTGTAACCCTCTGCAGGATAAGCAGAATCAAATATGGTATGCATTACCATTTCCATTTATTTGAGGCTGTCACAGGACCAACATTGCATGTCAGAGGGAATAAGTCTTCTGTCGACCTTCGGTTTTGTGTAAACCAAATTTATCAGGGCAGCACGTGACCCTGGAGTCTCTGTTTAGGCGATTGCCAGCACAGTGGATTTCAAAATAATATGAGAATAATTTTCAATATATTCAATAACTGGTATTCAAACATTACTGAATAATTTAATTGGAGCTTTTCTAACACAGATACATTGAATATTCAAAGATAAACAGTGCAGAGAATACTGGCAGGAAATGGAAGTCTTAATTAATATGTTTCAAATGTGGTTCATCCGTACAGCAGAATAATAAGGGAAAAGAGCTGGCCGGGAGCAGTTTCACGTCACGAGCACACAGCTCGTAATTACGTGTCGTTTCACCTGAAGCTCTGAGCATCTTCATGTAGCACATCCAGGGGTGGAAACCTGGCCATCGTGCTTGGCAACAAAAGGGCGAGCCACTGTAGCAGCCTGGCCCCCCGAGCGCACAGCACGCATGTGTACTCGGGGGGCCAGGGCGGGGGAAATTTAATCCGGGACAAACTCTGAAAGATAATTCACCAGCCATCGTCTCTGGGACGTGTATCGATCCATGCTCGGCGAGCCCCCCTTAATTTATTCCGCGTTACTGGCGTGAAACAGGCCACGCGACAGTGTTAGAGTGGCAGCACCGAGAGGATGGCGCTGCGATCGATAATCGCAAGCAGCCGCTCCTTGGAGTTTCCCGCCGGCTCGCGGCGGGACGAGAGGCCGCCTTGCACAGTGACTTATTGGTGTTAACCCTCGACACTTGACCGAAAGATAACGCATTTGGAACCAGACTGCCACAGCATGGTAATGTGTCTGGGTTGGTGCTCTATCTCTGTCGAGTTACAGACAGGGGGGAAATACACATGTATCGACTGACCAGCGTTTCACCGGAGTCTGTGAACGGCAACGCCCAGTTATGGAACCAGGATGGGGGGGGGGTTGGAATTGAGTTTGCTTAGCAGCGCAGAACAAATTTTCATTTAACACAAGCAAGATACAAGAGCAAATTCATTTTAATAATTCAAATCGGGACAACAGATTGTTATGCCTGTGAAGTCAGCACATCGCAGACCTCTCTATTTCAAGACACTAGCGAGGCGGAATCGAAGCTGTTAGAAGCGAGATATAGATCAAAATTATGGTAACGAGAGTGATTCCTTAGTCGTATTGCCTTTAGCTGTTCTAGGAATAGGTATTTAAAGCAGTCAAATGCCATGTAAAAATGCAAATGTTCAGGCTGTTGAGGTAATAAATACATCAACCAAGAAAACTCCCAGCATGCCTGAAAGAGTCGCAGTTATATTCACCCAAGGCCTTCCCTGTCAGTAGTTCCACTTGTGTGTATGAGAGGCGAGGGGTTATTTGCTGGGCAGTACAGAGATATTGCTGTGCCGTGAATCACTGTAAGCACGCCCTTTTCTCCCTACTGGCAAAGGCCCCTGGTGGTTTCCAGCCAGCTGTGTGTACTTACAATCATGGATCCCTTCACACCACAGAAACACCCCTCCGGTTGGGTGGGACCTCCACAGAGTGTGGCATGCTGTAATTGATGGTGTCTCATGAAGAAAAAAAAAATAAAGCTCTTACCTTTAATTGCTTCATTTTAATTACCGTCGAGGGATACTTGTAGTCGGCATGGTATAAATATACTAAATTAACATGTTTACTTTCATTCTGTTCTGCCAAATCTACCATTTGGTTTCATGTTATGGGGTTTATTTATAAAGGCCTTTATGAAGTTTTAACATATTCTATGAAAAACTATCCATTTATCAAGCACAATAAACAATGACTTAACACATCGATCTTTTAAAAAACAATCTGTTTCTGTATCCCAGATCACAAGAAAGCCCTGGACCGCTTCCTTTAATTGCTTTCATTTCTCAGTCTGGTTCTGCTGTTGAGAACATAATAAGGATAGCAGGGAATTTAGTTAACCACGCGATCCTGTCCAGCTCTTCTTCACAGTGCTCTTACAGGACCACCGAAACCGGGATCCTCTCATGCCAGAGAAATCCTGATTTATAACGCGCTCCGGAGTTGGCAATTAGCCAAGCCGAAGACTGAGAGGTTGGGTAAAAAACTGCAGTGTCACCCCACAAGTCCACATTTAGCCCTCCTGCATCAAGTTACTGTATTTATGTGCTGATGCAGTCCAGGGAAAACAGATGTCCTTGAGTGCTCGATTGTAATCATTAACGGGGATTTTTTCTCCCTCTCATAGCATACCCCAGCATAAGGCAGCTTTACGGCTCGTGCCGAGTCCTTACTACTCCTTACTCGCAGGAAGGAGGCCGCTCAGAAGGTAGCGTGGTCCCCTGCCACGCATGAGGCGAAGCTCGACATTATTTCACCTCGTTCTTTGAGCCTTAATTAAGTGGTCAGTCAGAGAGGGAGATTTTTTTCTTGTCAACATATAATGGCAATCAATCACTACACTTCCCCTTGGATATAACCGCCCCAGTTAAGGGCCCGATTGGAGTCCGCTGCTTTGCCTGAAGTATTCCCAAACAGGCTGATGACCCATGTGCTATGTTGCCGTTTTCAGTGTGTGCTTGCCACTCAGTAGCTCCAATTTAAAATTCTTCCACTCACATTTCTAGTCTTCTCACATTTTTGTAGTTACAATTCATTTTAAAATATTAGATCTCTCTATAATGCAGTGTAATCTATTAATATGCAAATAATGCAACTCAATCTTACGAAAGTAATATGGAAGGTAATGATGCCTACAGTTCATACTGCGCTGAGGAATTCCCAAGAGTAAATTGCAATAACCCTTCAAAAACTAGCAGCTTTTAAAAGTATTAATTTCTACTCCAGATAATTGGATAGGACACCTGTGTGGCCGAGCAATATTTTTTAGGGTATTGCCTTGTCAGGAGCGTAGATTGTCTTTCGAGGCAGAGTGATCGTTTAGCGGAAAATGACAGTGAATCTTGGAAATGGGTCTCCTCAGAACATTATTTGCCATAAATTACGGGATGGAATTCTCTCCAAGGTCAGCTGTTAAGCTGACTACTCTCCCACAGGCAGCGGTGAGCGGTCAGATTGGTCCCAAGGTTCACCACGGTGGCCTCAATTGGTCTAAGGCTGCTGGCGCGATTGTGGCTCCCGGGCCAAGGAAAACCGCGAGCAGTAGGGGTCTGGGCTGATCCTTGAGCCCTAGTGAGGCCAGTGCTTGAGCAAGTGGGGATTTGCTAGAGGGCCAATTATCCATTGTCCCACCATGGAGACTCTGATAGCTGGAATTCTATCGTGAATTTCTACTTCTCAAACTGTTGGCAGCAGCATGCCTGCCGATATGCAGGCCTAAAGAGGAAATAAAAGGGTGGCTTAACCCAGTGTTTTTTACACTTGGGCGATATCTGATTTTTCATTCTGTTATACTTTCTAGACATTATATCGCAGTATACGGTATCTTTATGGCAACATCAAAAACTGCGCTGCTCCGATAATTTGAAATCTTGGTGATAAAATGTGCTTGGGGGTGGGTCCCCCGTGAGATATTTTATCAAATGGCATATTTTATTATGCTGTAATTTTATTGGCAAACTTCTGAAAACTCCTGTATACTGTATTACCTTAATACCACCCAAGTCTACATTTTCTCTGAACGTGTGTCACTTTCATATTTAAGAGCCCATTATTTTAAGCATCTGAAGGCCAGAGGATAACAAACACAGGTCTACATAACGCCACCAAATCCGAATATCTGGAGCCATAGGTAACGAAAAAGTCGATAAGAGGGAAACTCTACAGCTGCATTCAGACATGCTTCTCTCCCGGGAGCCAAACTAACCTAAGCTCATACACCAAGTTCTTCAGTTGTCGACTCCGAGCGATAATTTCCCTGCCTGCCATCTGCAGTATCACAACACGAGCAGGCTCTCGCCAAGATGTGTCACATATATCTGACAGTCTGACTTCTCTCACCGAGTCAGTTGGTGGCGAGTGTAAACACAGAGCTCCATTCATGTTCTGACTCGCGAAGCTTGCTTGTTCTTCAACGGCACACTCCGCAAAGCTGGTATCTGTCTCAGAGAGATAGCCTGCTTCTGAAAACCCATAATCATTCCATTTTCAGGCTCCAATAGGTCTTTTATTTTGGTGCTTAAGGCTCTGTGCCTGCTCTTCCACGATTTGGGCTAATGGCATTCCTCAGAAGCAGAAATTTGGCAAATCATCGCAGAGCGGCTGGGTGGGGAACGTGGACCGGTTAGGAATTTCACAGTAATGGTGTCTTCATCTACTAAATTAACCCATTTATTATGGAAACCGAAAACCGCAACAGTTGGCATAAGTCTTCTTGTCTTCTGTTTATCAGTGTAGTTTACAGTGATGAGTTCCAGAGTTCTATGTAAATTCCACATTACACTGACGATACAACAGGCCCACCGCTCCTACTTAAAATGGCCATGAGGACCGCAGCATGCATTCTGCTACACAAAAGCAATGAGACCCGGCCACGCCGGATGATGCACTCAGGCAGCACTCACACAAACCCATAAGCCATGGGCAAACCACTGCTGCTAGCTCACGAGTATCCTGCAGAGGAATGAAGGCACAGCGCATGGTAGCGAGGTTCTACAAACAAGGATCAATATGGCAGTGATGGAGACTGATGGCAGCTTCCAGGCAGCCGTCAATGTAGAGCATTAATGACTTGTAAATAGAGCTGATCCCTATAATCATGCTTGTCACTTGCTGTCTCCATCCTTTCCGAAGCCTCCTTTCTGGCAGAGAGAGCTCTGGAGTGACAGAAGCCAGATCAGATGTCTGAGGTGCGTATCAACGAGCCGTGATCAAAGCACAGGAGATGCTTGCATTTTGCATAATCCACTGTACAGAGACATCCCGTGTCCTACAGTTTAGACACCGATTACCTTTGTTTCTTCCACCACCTTCAAACAACCCTCTTCCTCAACTCGGTTAGATTAACAGCAAGCTGTCGCATGGGACGCAGTATTACGTTTGCGTAACATTCGAATGCTTACTGACCACGACACAGACGCTCCACAGAAAATGTGGAGGCTGGCCGGTGCAATACAGTGGGACGGTGCCTACCCGTCTACCCAAACAGGCCCCAGGTTCTGTCCTGGATGGATGTGAAAGCTTTTAAAGTGGTACCGAGTGTTCATTACAGATAAGGGAGTTTTTTTTGCCAGTGTAATTACCTTGGTCTTGTTGCAGGAAAAACGTGCCAGTTAGCTGGCTGCTCCCTGGAAAGCCAATAAGCATATAATGGCCGCTCTTGTTCCCAGACTCATTGTGGTGCAGTGTCTCCTCCTGTGGTTCCATGTGTACCATACAATAAGAAAACAATTAGTTAAAAAAATCTAATTCGAATCTGCCTTCGCTACAATTATTGTTCATGGAAATCTTCAGTCAATATTGGAAATGTCCAGATATTTGAACTTAACACTCAAGTGCAGCCAATATCTTTTATTATGTTTACGTCATAGGTCAGTGCATAAACAGCAATACTGCAAGGTCCCCAAAAGGCACTGCCACAATATTTAAACTGCTTGCACAAGACGTATTTCTGCTTTAAAACTTCCTCCAACACTGTAGGAATTGTTTCGGATCCAAGTTTACAAACAAAGTATCTTTTTTAATAATAGCATTGTGACCCGCTGTTTATCAACAATACACTGTTTAAGGTTCTGTGTATTTTCCTGGTATATTTTGTTTTCTGAGAGAATTTTTCTAATCATACTGGGTTAATGAGGAACAAAGGTTCCTTACACGCTGCTCTGATTATTTCAGTGACGGCTAGAAATCGACATTCTATCTATAAACCTATTTTCTCCTTCTCTTTGCTAGTAAAAGTGAATTCAGTCTGTTTTTAATGGCTTTAATAAATACCGGAATTCCCCGGGAGACCGGGTTTTAGGGAGAAGACCTCCTGCTTCCATTACCTATGGATATCCAATTAGCTTATTTTATCCCATATAACAAGACTTTAGCTGAAATGTAACAACATGTCACAACCAATTTCTGAGACTTTTTCCGTGCATCCGCTTGGAGATGGGAGCTAGCCTGCATACAGCCAGAGGCAGAATAATTCACGCAAGACGATGTTTGATTGTAAAGAGAGAGGGAGGCTGAGCAGACTGACTCTGGACAGGGCGTGAAACTGGCCTGAAAGGGGGCGAACTAGGACGACTAGGAAAGAGTGAGCAGATCCTGATCTGAATACCTTTATTTTAGTGTACATTTTAGGGGAGCACTCTTAGGACAGTTCACCTTGCAGGCCTGGAACATCAACAGCGGCTCTGTTGTCACCGGCAGGGTGGAGATAAGGGGAGACGGCAGGCTTGGTGGGCACAGAGGCCTGCTAAGTGGTTAGGAGGCCGCCAAACGAGTGATGATGGATCAGCGATCTGAGTCTGTGTGACACAGCTAGCGGAGTTCTGTCACGAGCTGGCCAATCTGCTGCAAAGCTCCCAAGGCGCACAGACTCACAGGGGACACCACCCGTAGCCATGGTTACCGTTCCCGCTTAGGGTCGCGCTCCAAGGGTCTCCTGCCTCCGTGTGCAAGCACATCCCCTCGGTTATGTGCCACAGATGAGGACGACGAGGTTGTTCTCTCGGAGAGAACCCATCATGAGATGTTTGCCGTCTCTTAGGTTTCTGGGTTTGTTGCCACGGAGCCCGAGAAAGGGGGCGGGGGGAGACTCTCTCCAAGTCCCTAATGAACTGCTTTGCCAGAAGGCTTAATAAACCATGGAGAGGGCATTAATAAGTAATCTAGGGCTGTGTTGACAAATAATGAAGAGTTTGTCAGTCGTGGTCCCGAGCAAATCAAATCACACGGTCAGCCAAATGTCACATTCTACGCCATTGCCAAGGATCCCTCTATAAAAACCTGCTTTTCTGCGCAGCACACTGTAACAGCTCACTAATGACAATAAAGAATGACACTTGACAAATGATAAAAAGCCAGTGAGGAAAACGGCAGTCTGAGATAGAACTCATTCCAGCTGTAAGCGCGATGCCTGGGATTGCAGTGGCTCCCACGGGTGCTAAAGTACAGTGCTGTCCAAACCTTAGTAAAGGAGAACAGTAGGGCTCTCTCCAAAACAGAGCCAAAGTGTAGGAGGACAGCTCATTCAATCCCAACTGGAGAGGGTGTCAGAGAAAAAGGTACATGATTTATGCTTGTGTTTTTTTGTTTTGTTTTTAAATGCTGCTTCTAATTATTTTTGTCGCTATGCTCTGAGGCTTGGGGGAAAAGAAACAGTGGAATTGGCACAATAAAAATAATACCTTTTATAAAATATTTATAGGATATTGCAGTTTTATGAAGGCTCATCTAAACATGACATTTCTTGTCATAAGTATATTTACTGCCCTGCACTAAAACATATTTCGCTCATCATGGCTCTCACATAAAGATCTGTGTCATAAAACTATCCTTGACGCAGCCCTGCGACAGCTGGGCAATTACACACTCTGAGTGACCGGTAACTTCTGGGCAGAGTAGCATTTTCTGCATTGCGTCCATGCTAAAGCAGCATCCCGAAAGCACTTTGAAGGGTGCATGACATGCGAGACGGAAGCCTGATTGTGGGCAAGTATAGCCATGGAAATGCATTTAAACTGCATATCAATCTTCAGGAACTCATGACGCTCGCTTCCATGACAAGGCGAGCACTAAGACCTTCATCCCTATCCCCGCCGTTATCGATAATAGTGTGTTTATGCGAATGTGTTGAGAGGTTGCTACCCATCACACAAATCACAGCACGGATCCATTTGGACACGGCAGCAAATTTTCAGCATAATTTAATTTGGCAGTGCAAATTGTCCAGCTCTGCATTTCCCCTGATCTCCAACACAATCAGATCTCTGCACAGCGGCACGTCGCTGCTAATGAGGTGTTTTGCACCCATTCACAAACACATTTGTTCCAAATACACCCGACACATTAGTAATGACACACGAATTAGGGGGAGCAGAAGTACGGAAGATGACCATACATTGTTGGCCATGTTACTTGGGCTTGTAAATGATTTTAAGCAAACAGACAATCAAAAGCAATCCCATAATCCCATTGGTAAAATCCCATAGCGTAGAAGTCTGCTGGAGTGCTGGCTTTTGTTTCTTGCTGCAACCCACGCTGTAAAGGGGAGATTAGCGTTAGTGGTGCAGCACCATGGACAGCACCACGACCCGACCGCCAGCAGTGTGGAGGTCCCGGCTTCCCGCTGCTCGTACCGCAGCTGCCCTGCTGGATCGTGACCTAATCAGCGCCGCAGCCCGACTTTCACACAGCCGGCCTGCTGCTGACCTCAAAACTGCACCATTTCCTAACAAGTACTTGCGTTTCAAAGACAGAGAAGTATTGAGATTTTTTGGAAAACCGCATTATACATTTGCATATCTATATAATACACAGTACGTTTGACTGTGTATGAATATGCACATTATTATATTGGTTTACATGTAATTTTTATATCATGTCTGTGGGTACTGCTATCATATCTAGGATGCACCCCAGCTGTGTCCTTTGCTCTGCCTGGGATAGGCTCCAGACACCAGGCCCCAGCATGACCCAGTCCAGGGTAAGCTGGTTCACAGTAAATACTGCTTTCTGCTTAACAGTTCTTTCATACAGCAGCATACATAATTTTATAAAGGAGTACAGAAGAAAATGATTCATCTTTGTGTAAAGTATGCATGGTATATATTAATACACGTAGCATACAGTAGATATAAAAATGTAATCTTTTGTTCATTTGGATGTATGCTTGGGGTCATTCTCATGCTGCAACGTGAAATTCCTCTTCATCTTCAGTTTTCTAGTAGATACCTGAAGGTTTTGGGCCAAAATTTACTGGTATTTGGAACTGTTCAGTTTCAACTGAAGAAAAACAACCCCAAAGCATGATGCCACCACCATGCTTCACCATAACTAATTTCCCCCACATGCTTTTAGGAGACTTGATGCACGTTTTTGCAAAATTTAGCTGGGGCTGGATGTTGTTCTTTGTAAGAAAGGCTTTAACTTTGGGAGATTGTTGTGTTGGAGGAGAATTCAGGAGATCGCTGTGACCTGTAGCACACAACCAATACTTGCCAGAAATTCCTGCAGCTACTTCAGTGCTGTGTAGTCCCTGTGCAGCCTCCCTGGCCAGCTACTTCAGTGCTGTGTAGTCCCTGTGCAGCCTCCCTGGCCAGCTACTTCAGTGCTGTGTAGTCCCTGTGCAGCCTCCCTGGCCAGCTACTTCAGTGCTGTGTAGTCCCTGTGCAGCCTCCCTGGCCAGCTACTTCAGTGCTGTGTAGTCCCTGTGCAGC
>JAODKL010000039.1:2652770-2662805 GCA_026780765.1 Petrocephalus schoutedeni | reverse complement strand
AAAGCACTGCTCACTTTAGCTCTCCCCCCTCCCCCAGCCCCTCGGACAGAGCTGCCCACCTCCCCAATCAGATCCCTCAGAACATCTCCTTTGCTGTCTTGTGGTGGATGGCGCTTTGAGAAGAGTTCAAGATTGTGGCCATCTCAGTTTTGCAGCTCATCTGTGACGGTCTCGTCTGGTATGCGTTATACTTTAATGAAAACAAATGCTTTGTAGGCTGAACTGTCCAACTTCCTGGAAAAACACACTGGGGGCTGGTACCGAGCCGGGGAGGGCGCGTCAGTGGATGCAATGTGAGCTTGCTCTGGCTGTAGTTCTTTTCGACTGAACCCAGAAGTACTCAGCCATTCATTTGCATACAATAATCCAGTGCTTCCAGTGTTTATTAAAATACAGTGCTTCCTACAGACTTGTTTACATGTGTCTGACCATAGCAAAATGAATCCCATTAAAGGAGAGAAATGATACTTCCAGTTACCTTATTTACCTAATCCCTCAAACGTGATGTATCTTATTATCTATATAATTAATTTTATTGTAAAAACCTAAATGAATCTTGACCAAAGGAGTCGTGCAAGTATTCTGATGTACTTGTGCTTCTGGGCAATTGGCAAACATGGTTTCAGTCTTGTTTTGTTTTGTTTCAATTCAGTTCAATTCAATTCAATTCACATTTACTTTCCAGGTCAGGTATAAATGTGAAGGAGCTGAGCCAAAATCAAAGCTCTCGATTTACCAGTCAATCTATGTTCCTACCCTCACCTATGGTCATGAGCTGTGGGTTGTGACTGAAAGAACAAGATCGCCAACACAAGCGGACGGTATAAATGTAGATGGAGAGCTTGAGTGCTGAGGTCGCTGCTTCTGTGTGCTGCTGTCCCCCCAGAGGATGCTGGCTGGTATTTCCCTAGCGTGAAGAGAGACCCAGGCCGATACCTGGAGCCATGTTCAGAGTCCCTCAAAGCCTGGCTGCGCGCCATGAAGACCTCGGGCAAGGTGCTGCTGCTGATCACCAGCTCTCACAGCGACTACTGCCGGCTGGTGTGCGACCACATCCTGGGGTGAGTGGGGGGCCCGTGGGCCTGAGATTCACGCTGACGCATTCCAGGCCAGGGCACCGTTTCTGCTCAGGGCATCACCCACAACCACACCCTCTAAGTTCTGAATCATGTGCCCAGTTTCCAGAAGCTTCCTTTGCTGCCACAGAATGACTACAGTCACATCAGCTGTGTAGGTTCTTGGGTACGCCTTGGACGTCTGCTCTCAGTGTTTGTTCGGTGGGTTTCCCTCTCTGTGGTGTGAACAGATGGAGGTTTTGGGATATCCTTCCTGCCTGATCTCATTATCAGTACTTCAGGGCACACAGCTGGTACCCCAGAAGCCACAGAGCCAGGACACATTGCATTGCTTTGTTTCGGAACAGCCACTCCTGGGTGAACCCTGAATGGGTTTCTTCATTTCTTAGCTAAATCATATATAGCTGCAGTAATGTGTGTATTAGGGCTCATTTGTTAGGGTTCATTAGCCCATGATGCAATACTCCATGCAATCATGATACTGGTTTCATGATTCAGTGCATCAGGAGATTACCACTGCATCTTCATGGTTAACACAACAACAATGAAACATCGGAACTGCTAAAAACAGGCCACATTTAGGCATTAGCTGTCAAGGATGAGTCAATATCTTGAATAAAGTTGTTGCATGCTTAAGTTCCATAAACTTTTTGTGCCAACGTAAAGTGCACACTTCTGTTTCTTCTGTTTTAAAAACAATTGATGTGGGAAAAGACTACTTAAACAGCATATTATTATCAAAAAATTAACTCAACTCTACTGCCAGTGTTAAACAACGCTTTAATAAATTAATAAATCTGTGTGAAGGTTTAAAATATTGATGAAGAATCGTGAGAGCGTGAATCCTGATTTAACAATTAATTGCAATATTGATACAGTTGTGGTTTTAACACACTTATACTTGATCAGGTCAGTTACACATATGAAACACCTTGACATGATTTTATATCTTTGTTTATTACTATATTGCAGATAGAACCCAGGTAGTGGGTTCAGCTACACACTGGCTGCCCATAATTCAGATTCACATTACTTACTTTGTGTATCACAAGGGGAAATTGTTTAGTTGCAGTAGCAATTTACATAAATACCAGAAATGCACAGACATAAAGGTAGACATTAACACAGAGTTCCCACTGCTTGTTGGGAATATTGTTGCCAGTGCTGCACCTCTAGGCCGGCCCCTGGAGGAAAGAGTCCAGACCTCTTCTGTGGCTTCAGCGCTATGCCATCAGGGAAGGAGTGTCTTTTTTCTCCTTCTGCCAAAGACCCACAAAAGCCAGAGTTTCTTGCAGCTCGACCGTGGGCTAGACGGGCACAGCTGGGTAACTCAGGGATGTCCCACCGCAAGCCAAGAAATGCACTCTCAGGTTGAATCAGTGAGCCAGTGTGCAGGCCAGAGTTACATCCGCTGTCCCGGCACTGGAAGCTGGCCTGTATGCAGAATTATGTTCTTAGCGAGGCTGGGCTTCCCATTTCTGGCTTTTCTGTTCATTTCATAGTGAAATGAATTTTGACAGCGTAGACCTACACTTTCACTGTATAGAAATGAATTAAATGAATTAATGAACTAAAAGTAGTAATCAAATTTACGATTGTTTTCACAGAGAAATGGTAAAAAATTTCTCCGACTTGGCCTCGATTGGCTTTATTTTGAATAGCTTTGTTCACAATGTCCTTTTCATAGTATTTTGGTTTAATATATAATAATCTGGTCTTTATTAGTTCCAGTCTGGTTCAATGAGAGCAAATAAAATCATTAGAAAAACGAGCTTTGTGCTGGAGTTCAACACAAATTATCAGCTGCCATTTTGATAAGAACTTTGTGTGACTTTTAAGTTGCGAAAACTCAAACTCCCTTTTCTTCCTGCAATTTTATCGAAACTGTTTAGTGTTTCTGCTGTGAATGGACCTCGCCAACTCAAAATATTTGTCTCCCTGCGTCATCTGAATCGCGCGGCCGTCCAAGTCCCTCTGAAGTCTATGACCTCTCTGTTTGTGTTGGGATGCTCATCTGCGGTGGCTATTTCAGGAAGGACTTCGAGGAGCTTTTTGACGTCGTTATCACCAATGCCCTGAAGCCCGGCTTCTTCTCACTGGTCCCTCAGCAGAGACCCTTCCGGACTCTAGGTGAGTGTCGGTCATGCATGGGTGATGCATCTTGCCCAAAGAGACATTAGCCATTCTCAGGATGCCACAGTGAAAGTAAGAAGCTTTTGCCGATGAAAAAGTAGCATATATTATCTAATCAGCTAGAGCAGAGTTCCCCAATTCCAGTCCTGGAGGGCTAGTCTGCAGCACAGTTTGTAGATCTTCCTGCCCAAACACCTGCTTGACTTGGTAATTATCCAATTAGCTGATGTGACTGAGCAGGGAGATTCTGGCTCTCCAGGACCGGAACGGGGGAACCCTGAGCTAGAGGTAGTAAATTGCACTCCAGTTTGATGTATTTTATAGCAGCATTTTAGAACTGCTGGAAGAATGTCAGATTGCACTGTGCTGGATTAGCGCTGAAATACTCTGAATGTAGATACTTTCTGAGAGTTTGCCTGGGAAATGGGAACTATGAGTCCGAGGCTGGAAAAGAAAATATACAGTAAGCAGAAAGAAAAGCAAATGTCCATTAAGGTGCATTAAAAAGTGACCCAGCTTTGGGAGCTTTAGACCGGCGTGTTTCATTTCTGCACCTATGCTATGGATGCTTAGAGAAGGGTCGTTTCTACTGATTGCGTGCAGTAGAGAGCAGTGCTGTTGGGCTCCTCCATCTGGATTTATTTCCCTCCAGAAATAACACCAAAGGGCTGTTTTAAAGAAAAAAAAAAATCTGGAAACATGTAGACGAATCAGAACTCTGGCAGGTTGACAAGGCTGACTGTGATGCCTGTTCATTTGTCAGGCCGATTATCTGGCCTCCCTGGGCTTCCTGCCACTCATTTGCTACCTGAGATAAGAGTGAAGGCTTTACGGCAGGGAGGCAGTGACCAGGAGCTGCCGTGTCAGAGATCAACCCAAGGCCCTGCTCTCACAAACACAAGCAGCAGCTCAGTCGCCACTGAACTGCAAATCATGAACAAATACGATAGCAGCTTGAGATGAGCGATGCGTCACCATTCATTAGCGATGGACAAGCATGAGATCAGTATTTAGCTATTCAGGAGTAGCTCACAGAATTTACAGAATTAACAGATATAGTAGCAAATGTAATAAGCGCTTGAGACAAAACATGCGTCACGATTCATTAATGATGAATGAACATAGCATCAGGTTGTAACAAAGACTTAGTTTGTGGTCAATTAATACATAATTAATAGCTTAATACTACATTATTTGTGCCACCTCATGTACAGTGTTACCAGTTTAACCTTCACCCCCATTCATAAATCTGGCGAAGACTAATCGCTTAACTGTGCCCTTAGTGTCTGCATGTCCGTGTTTCTCTGTGTACACAGTTCCCGTGAATCTGAAGAGACCAAAAATATGTTTATCTCGCACTTAGCTGGAGCACAGCACAAACTCCCCGAGTAACACCCCCATGCACGGCTCGGTGTTCCTGCAGCTTACGGCCCTGTGTCCGTCTAGCCTTTCGCTGGTGCATTCCACGCATTCCGCTTTCGGCAGGGGTCCCGCGGCCCCTGCAGATCCTGCCACGTGTGCTGTTCCTGTACACGCAGTGTCTCACCCTTGGCGTGCACCCCGGCCCGTCCTCCCAGTGAAGGGATCATTAATGTGCCAGTGAAGTTGATAGTGTTTTCTTTACCTTTGCTTGATACACATGGCTGGTTTGGCCATCACAGATGCCTTATTCTAAGTCGCCCCCCCCCCCCATTTTTTCCATTTAACCCCTCTAAATGTCAGATCCAGACGAAGCTGATTACGTTTAGACAGAGCCAGGCATTCTGGGAGCCAACATTGTTCAGCTTATGCTATTGCAGGCACTTTTACAGACGACTCGGAAAGGGGATGTAGCAACTAGTATTGATTATTCAGTACTCAGTGCATCATTTGGTGTAATTATCTGAATCCCTCTGCTTCTATAATGTTCCATAATTAATGGAACTGGTAACGTCCAAAGAAATATAGCCAGTTTTACAGTCTGATGTACAGTCTGATGTAAATTGTATTACTCACAGGCTGTTTTAAATAAAGACTTTGCAGCGAAGGATTTCTGCGATTTCCTGCTATTATTTATATATGGAATGGGGTCTTCAGGGTCCTCCCTGATAGCGATGACCGCGGGGACACATTTGGGGCGTCTCCGTGTCTTATTTTGGCCTCAGTTCCTCCAGGAACCGGGACGTCAGTTCTCTGACACGTCGGCTGAGGTCTGGTTCCAGGGAAACGAAACTCCCTACAGTCAGCAGGAAATGGTGTCAGCTGTTGATGCGAGGGAGGTTTTTGTTGGAGAGGGAGGCTGCCTGCAAAGGAAGTTCATGTGTAAGTTAGTAGGCATCTTTATTTGATGCTTGACGCCGGGTCTGTACTTTTCTGCTTGCTCTGCAGTGCGCTTATATCCTGTTGTGCTCTCATTTGGTTCCTTTCCTCCGAGCCACTTGAGACCGTGAAAGCAGTTGAGATCATTATTGTGGTTGTAGCACATAGTATGATGGACAGATACTCTAGAAGTTGAAGAATGAGCTGGAATGCAGATTTGGGTCTGTATCAGCTGTAGGGCAGTGTTTCCTAATCTGGTCCTCGGGGACCCCACAGCCCATTGACATTTTTGCTCCCTCTGAGTTCCCTGCCAGACAGTCCATACTTTTTGCTCCAGTCTGTGGGTCCCTGAGGACCGGATATGGAAACACTGCTACAGGACGTGGTGACTGGGGAAGCAATGGGAGATGTGTTGTTAGGGTTAGTAGGAATTGATACCCGTGTCTCTTATACATACTGAGGAAAGTACTCAACGTTATGCACATCTTTTATTGAAAAGTAAATTTGTACAAGAGACTTGGCATAGTTTTAAATCTTATGTTGCATTTTTAATTCCGTTTTATTATGTTTGTTACGTCGCCATTCGTCTTTCAGTGTGGTTTAGACTTATTTAATATTGTTTCATTTTTTTTTTTTTAGATATTTTACCCAGAATCCCCTTTGTCGACTTATGTAGTCGTATTTGCCACAGCAGTAGAGAAAGTCAGCATTTTCATCTCTTGAGCTACCGGGTGGCCCTGACGCAGAAAGCACAGCAGGTCTCTAAGGCTTTGGTGAATGGCTCTTCAGGTAGCGAGATGTTATTACAGCTGGAATCTCCTCCAGGGTCTTCTACAGAGGAAGCCTCTGTCACGCAGCCCTGCGCCAAATTCTGCGTCGCGAGCCTTGCCTCACGACGCGTCGCTTTTCCTCGCAGTGAATGACGTGGAGGAAAGCGAGGGGCTGCCGTCGCTGGAAAAACCGGGCTGGTACTCCCAGGGCAACTGGCCACATCTCCATGACCTCCTGAAGAGAATGACAGGGAAACCCGACCCAAAGGTAGGGCGCTGCTCAGCTGCCAAAAGGCGGTGTCGTCTCCTCCTAGCGACTAACGGCGGTAAAAGGGGCCTTATGCTAATGCTACTGATCATGTCAGTCGTTAACGAACTCTTAAGTTTTCTTGTGGGAAAATTTGTCTAAAAATCAGTGTAACTGGAAAATCCAGTAGGCTTTTACAAAACAGAACAATAACCATTATAACAACACTAAAAACACACTGTAGCAAAAGTATAGCATGGACAGTATAGTGTGGGCGGTGGGGCATGGCCCCTAACTCGCCCGTAACCTCAGTCTGTGCTAACAGATTCTCAGAGATATATGCCTGGAGACCTTTGCACTAAAGGGAGGTAGAACATACAGTATATAAACCCAGCATGAGTGAAGAAGGCAAGCTACTCAGGCTGTGACATGGGTCAGGGTGCCACAGGGTGTGTCTGAGGAAGGACATCCATGTCCCCCGTCCATGTCCATCCTCTGTGTCCCTGAATGCCCCCAGTGCCCAAGGCCGTGCCTGGGAAGGCCGACCTAGAGGCTGTGGCCTTTTCAGGCCTCTGTACTTATGCTGCGTTCCATTTGGACCCGTAACTCGTAAATTCCGAGTCCCCGGCCGGAAGTCGCAACTGGAATGTCAAAATTACAAGTCGTGAACTCGGAGGAATCGACACGACCCCGACTTTGCTGTAGTTTTATACTACTTATTAGCGCTCGCGTCTTTTGTGGCTCATTAAATCGGTCGTACACACTATACTGTCCAACCACTGCCCGTGGACATGTTGCTCAGGGTGTTTTTATGCACAAAATACTGTGTGGCATTGGGATTTCTCAGATTTAAGGTACTGTAGTCCCCGGCACCACTATGGCTCTCTGACATGCTTTACTGGAACGCGGTTAATTTGAGTGCGACGTCATTCCCAGCTCCAACTTCCAACCTCCGAGGTAAATGGAACGCGGCGTTACACCCATCAGTAACCTGCAGGCATGCAGGGTGGAAGCCGTCCAGGTGAGCCGTCCCTGTGCTGGACCTCAGCCTCTGACTCAGTCATAGACACTGCTCTCCAGAGGTAGAAAAAAACATTTTTGTGAGTAGGAACTACACTTGGAAGCATTTCTCTTGCTCATAAAGTGTGGGCCTAACATTCCTAAATGCACGCCTTTATGACAGAATGGTGCTCTGGAAATACGCACTCTATTCGGCTGAAAGATGAGTGCTAAAATGCCACATTATCATCCAATAAACAAAAAAAACGATGAAGCCTATTACCTGTTTTTATAAGCTTACTTTATCTTATCCTTATTCTTTAGCTCTCAGTTTCATTGATAAATTATGTAAATTTTGTCGCTATATGTTACTGTATTAAGACCTGACCAGTGATATAATATTGCACCGTATGGTTCACGTCTTATTGAACTTTAATAAAAAAGGCTAGTGATATGATTGGCAAATACAAAGATCAGAACTCCCTCTGTCACTAAGCACTATCATAGGGCTGACAGCATCAAGGGCCGTTCGGTAGCTAATCCCAGCTTTAAAGGCCTCCTTTACCTTGTCTTTACATCTGCCGCAAATACACAGACTGCATAATGGCAAGTTCCTGACTGCCTCTGGCTATGGGCATTTCCAGTTGAGCGTGCCCTGGACTGCTCCTCTATACCAGCGGTGGGCAGTCTTATCCGCAAAAGGCCCGTTGTGAAAGCAGATTTCTGGGCTAACCTTTAGGTCAGCTGCTCAAACCCAGGTGAGAGGGCTCTTCAGGCAATCAGTCCTCTAATTAATGCCCTAAATAGAGAAAACCTGGACCCAGCAACGGCCCTTTCTGGTTAGCTGGCCATCCCTGATCTAAACTGACATGGTGTTTTTCACTGCCTTATGATGGTCAGTTAAGGTGTATTTTCTATGACCATGGTGGGAATTTAATTACTATTGTTATTATTATGGATGGATGGATGTTATTATTATTTCATTAATAATCCATAACATTCTGTTTTTCAGGCTTAGATTTGTGTGCTATCTTTGTACTATGTGTGCTGTTTTGTCACGTTCTCTGTTTTGCACGGAACACGTCCGTCTGCTCTGCGTATCTCGCTGCTGAAGGCACAGGAATTTCCCTCTGGGATCAATAAAGAGTATCTGATCTAATCTAATCTGAATGAGGGACTCGTGGGCCGTCCTGTCCGATGCCACATGGGCGGGGGCCGCACTACCCCAGCACTGTGTCTCCCGGAGGCATTGCGAAAATAATTGTGAGTGGTGAAAAAAAGAAAGGCCTCCCAGAAGAATGACCCATCAGCTCTTCGCAGAGATTCACCTCTGGTGTTTATTTTCACACTCCCCCTTAACCCTGCACATGGTATAGGCCTGGTCACCCCCACGATGAGGCCGGGGAGGCATTCCAGGGCAGCTTAGCAGCCAATGGGAATGCAGGAACCCACCCCCATCCAACTAATTTACTGCCTTTCCCAAACCCCACCTTACATTCCTTGCAGGAAAGTGCAGTCAACGGCTCTTTAAAACGCCCCTTTTTAGACCTGAAATGTTCTCATTATGCAGTGTGGCCAAGCCCCAATAATGACTTATGCTTTTTAATGAAAGGCAACTCAAAATGACCCCTTGAGAAGAATTACTCGCTGTGAGAGGTTTAACAGCCCACGCTGTTTTGGGGAGCTACAATGTCGCCTCCGCTCGTTTTTCCCGAATCCTGGTGCCCGTCGTGGAGCTGTACCTTTAACTCCCCTTATGCAATCTCCTAGAAGTAAAATGTTCCGTTATACTCTGCCTGCCAGGAATAACTCCTGTCGACTTTCCATGTTGAATGCTACCCCTTTTTTTAAAAAATAATTGGGAAACTGTGCTGTTAGCCGGCCCCTCTCGCATTCTCTGGACGACACAGCTGAATATTATCGTTCTTACCAACCACGCATGAAAGAACGAGAATGCGAGGCGGTTATAGTCTCTTCTCACTGCTGACATTTCTATCCACGTGTGAGTCTGGTCAGGAACGCAAGAAAACAACTTCATTGACTTGTTTTTTTTCAGTACTGTCCCCAAAGACCATAAGCTCTAAAGTAAAGATGAACTGTGGATCCACTTTCCCAATGCAACACTTGCTTCCTGTGGGGGAGGCGTGTGCCTCAGTGGGTTAGGACTCTGTGCCTCAGTGGGTTAGGACTCTGTGCCTCAGTGGGTTAGGACTCTGTGCCTCAGTGGGTTAGGTCTCTGTGCCTCAGTGGGTTAGGACTCTGTGCCTCAGTGGGTTAGGACTCTGTGCCTCAGTGGGTTAGGACTCTGTGCCTCAGTGGGTTAGGTCTCTGTGCCTCAGTGGGTTAGGACTCTGTGCCTCAGTGGGTTAGGACTCTGTGCCTCAGTGGGTTAGGACTCTGTGCCTCAGTGGATTAGGACTCTGTGCCTCAGTGGATTAGGACTCTGTGCCTCAGTGGGTTAGGTCTCTGTGCCTCAGTGGGTTAGGACTCTGTGCCTCAGTGGGTTAGGACT
>JAODKL010000039.1:2609719-2624904 GCA_026780765.1 Petrocephalus schoutedeni | reverse complement strand
GCGGTATGGAGCGGAGCGGCTTAGTGCGAATTAGAGCAGAGGAGCGGGCGGAGCCAACAGCCTCGTGAGCGAGGAGCAGAAACTCTCACCGCTCCACTCGCTTTACCGAGCCGACCCTTCTGCAGTGGAAAGCCAAAGTGCGCTGGAACCGTGCGGTAGCTGGTCTCTCTTGGGGTATGGCTTGGGTACAGTTTGGTTCCTGTATGGCAGTGGAAAAGCACTATTTGTAAACAAAACAACTGGTTGCTGTCCGGTTCAAAATGAAGTTTTGACTGTAAGAATACATATCAAAAATCTGCCTTGTGGTTTCATGCCAAACCAAAGCAATGTGTAAATACCTGGGGCAGGGGTGGTCTGGGTGGTGTTTGCACGTAATTGCAAGAGTGTCATACACGTGGCCATTAAGGTTATACCTGACCTGTAGTGGGGCCATCAATGGAAATTCTCTCCTTCAAGACCACAGTTAGGAAATTGGTTAGCAGTAAGTCTTAGTTGTGTAATGAGGCGTATTAATTTGGTCAATATATGGGACTGGGAAGGCTTGCCGGTTAGGTTCGGTTTAATTTAATTAAACATTTTTTAAAACGCAATAGCAGTATTATTGGTAGTTGAAGTATTAATCTACATATTTGCTAACTACTAACGTAAACATTTGTTTTTTTTTAAGTTCCTGTCCATATGTTCAGAGGCCATACTGTTATCATGGTGTATGCAGTGGTTATGTTTTCCATAAGATTTGGTAACCTTGTGACTATCATTTACTCTGTGCCAAGAATACCAGAGGCATGGGGGATGCGGTTGATATCAAGTAATCAGGAAGTTAATAAACCGTGAGGGGAACAGAACCTCGCCCAGATGTCTGCTTAAGGCAGCACTTGGGGGTGAGGTTTCTGCCGATTGATTTCAAATTGATGGTAAAATGCCAAAGAACCGGGACATCGCAACTGGTCCACTGTTTGATGTATTATTCTGTTATAAGCATTCTGAATATGAGGATGAGATTTTTTTTTGTCCTGTGTAATTGTGACCGACGGAGTAGCTGCATGGTGGTCCAGAGGTGGTTGAACATTGCTGGTTCCTGCCTTCAGGTTTAAGTGTTTGACTGCCTCCTCTCCTCTGTCTTAGTGCAGCTTGCGTGTCCTCCCGTGTGTCACATGGCTTGCAGCTGGGTTCTCCGATCTTCTCAGGGGCCAACTGGCGTCCCAGAATTGCCTGCACCGTACTCTTGCGATGGGCCGGTCCCCGGTCCAGGGTGTGGCCCTGCCTTGTACCCTGTGCTGGCTGGGATTGGCTATAACCACGTCCTGTGATCCTGTGACCTTGATCAGGCGAAGTGCTTGGAAAGTGGATGGATTTATTTGTTTTCATTTTCCGAAATCTTATTATTGTACGTACTATAGACTGGAATCTTACTTAAAATACCCTTGGATACTCAATATTTTTGTATCATAAGGCAGCGAAAAGTTGTAATTACTTTATAGACTAGGCGCTAGTTATTAACTGAAGACTGGCACATGGAATTAACTAATTCTGACACTTGAAAAATGGAACGGAGATGCCCTATTTTAAGGCACATGTCAGGTTTTGGTTCAGAGAAATGGGTCATACTGCATTTTAAGCTTATTTCAGATATTTTCAGAGTTTTATTGCCTTATTAATTCAGTCTATCCATCTTCCAGTCAGTTATACAGGCTGGTGGTCTTTATTATAGCCATTATGCAAATGTCAGCTCCAAATCTCCCAGGGGAATCTCAGGGGTCTTCGGATAACTTAATATTGTCTCAGAATAGGAAGCATTAATGGGCTTTCTTATTTAGGTGGTAACTATGAATTACTTCAGAAATTTTAAATGTATCGTGCTTGATTAGCTAGTCTGTGGGTCCAGATTAATTCGATAGTCCTTACTCCATTGGAGGTTAGGGTTACTCCATTGGAGGTTAGGGTTACTCCATTGGAGGATAGGGTTGGGGTTAGGGTTAGGGTTAGGGTTACTCCATTGGAGGTTAGGGTTAGGGTTACTCCATTGGAGGTTAGGGTTAGGGTTACTCCATTGGAGGTTAGGGTTAGGGTTAATAAGCCTGCGGTTCTGTGCCTGTCTTTGCTCTTCCTGTGTGTACTGTCGGCCGGCTGGCTTATTTAGAGAATTCCTTTGGCACGCGCTCATTAATAAGTGACATCTGGCTGCCTGTGAAAATATCAGATGAATCTTATTAGCTACATTAGCAGCAGGGCTGATCATTTCCCGACGTGTTTCACCGATGAATTTAATTTAAGAAAGCTTTGACCGGTAGTGGTCAGGCCGCCAGCACTCGGGAATAGCCTGTGAATAGCTGCGTAATGGTATCGGTGTCAGGTGGGCGGAGTCAGCGTCACCTGTACTGCCATGGAAGAGAGAATGTGGGCTCTGAGCGTCCTGTATTAATGAACGAGGGAGGCGCTCGGGCTGAAATCTCTGCCCCTCCCTCGTCTTCTTTTCTTTTGTTTACTCACTAAAGCATCCTTTACGTTGCCTGTGTGTATTTGAGATTGTTCATGGCAACGTGACAATGGACAGATAAATTAGTCGATTGATTAATAGAATCACGAGACCCTGTTAAGCGCAGTTCTTCAGTGATTTTTTTAAATAATTATTTTTTTTATTTACATTTACAGCATTCTGCCAAACTGGCCCTTTTGTGCATAAGCCTTGCCACCCTGTTTTATTTGGTAAGAGTTTGGGACTAGGATGGTGATGGTTAGTTTACCTGCTTGACTGATGATTGAAAGCCTGGAGCCTCTTATTTTGCCAGGTCTCACAGATTCAGGTTTAGTACCATTCCGAAGGGTTTACCAGCAGACCAGTTACAAAGCGGTACCCTTTACGGCTTACCTCCCACTTCTCTGTGGGGTCCAAACCGGAGATGTATTTTGGTATTTGAGTCTCTTAACATTTACCCATGAATAAAGTATTAAATTCTGAGATATGGAGGGTCTTATTAAATTTACCAAAAAAATAAATTTCTTTATTGATTTATCTATCTTGTACTGGCTCTCAGCAGCATTTTCTTACCTCTTTCCAAACCATCCGTCAGTCCGTCAGCCGACTGCGTCTGGCTCCAGTGCTTGGCTCCTTCTGTCTGTAATCAGAAGGTTGCCGGTTCATTTCCATCGGGCCCTTGAGCAGGGCCCTTCAGCCCAGGGACTGGCTCACCCTGCTTCCTCAATAGTATGCTGCTTTGCACGAGAGCACCTGTGAAATAAATGTGTTTTAATATGTTGTTTTGACTCGTGTGCCTGAGTCACCGTGGCTCTGAATGAACTGCAGACTTGTAAGCAAGGACGGCAGCAGCTGGTAAGTTCTCAGGATAAACCTTAATAGCCAGTAGGCCTTTTGGTGAGAGAAGCACTGGGGAAAAGTCAAACTTAAAGTCAACGCACAGTATTATATGATATTGATGTATGGGAGAGAACCATTTTTCCTTTCTGGGCCAGCCAGGAAACAAACAGCACTGTAAGGCTCTGAGAGCATAATTAATTTCTGTATCTCGAATAAGGGCAGACGAGTGCCCTCTGGATCCCCGTAGTGCGGTGCTAACGTGCCATGCCTCCTATTTCCGTGCAGGCAAGAGGTGAAAATGTATACAGTTACTGCCCAGTCTCTGCAAATGAAAGCAGGGTTTAAAATAACAGTATCTCATGTTGACAGAAGCGATAAGCTTTTTACCGCAGCTCGCCGTCGTCCCCAGAGGAACATTTGCTTTTGCTCGGCCGGGGCGTCCGCCAGAATCTCCCCCCTCGGCTCAGCGTGAGCCGCGCATCCGTCCAGAGCTCTCCGCCGAAAATACCGCGTCCCGTTGTCACGGCACCGAGGGCAGATTAGCACTTCTGTCCAAGCCGCCCCCACTGGAGCGGGTGTTGGTGCGGAGTGTGTTTTTATTTTAACCGTCAGCATCATTGCGTGCGCGCGCGTCTGTGCCGGGGGAAGAGGACGATGCCACTTTCTGTGTCTTTAAAATGTGTGGTATCACTTTATTTATAGGAATGGTCAGCTTAGCTTTGGCCAATGTTTTATCGACTAGGAGAAGCATTGTGACTGAAGCCGTCAGCGTCTGCAGGGGGCCCCGTTTATGCCGAGGGAGTGGGTGCTCAATCCTGTCCGTTTTAAGGTGGATGTTGAGGATGGTTCCATGACCGTCGGGCGCTTCGTGCCGCACTCATTTTCTTTTCTCTGCTTCTCTACACCTCCTCCCTCATCTACACACCTTCCCCTCATCACACACCCTAACTTTATAGACTGGTGCTTCTGCACTTGAGTGCTTGAGAGAGTGACCACATATTCCATGGCTTGTTTTTGGTATTCAGCTGAAAGGCGTGCGGTACAGACCATACCCTCCGTACCAGCTTCTCGCGCCCAGTCTTTCTAGCCTTCAGGTTTTACTGCTGCCTGTGAGTGATGTATGTCTTTGCCAGAAATGGAGCCCAAAATATAGTGTTTCATATGGTTCCCAAAGACCTGAATGATCTGCATTGTCTGTGAATGTAATAATCAACCTCTACTAATTTCCAGGCACAAAATTCTGCAGATACATGGTAATCTAATTGCCTAATTGTTCAGTGGAATTCAGTAGTTCCAGAGTAATTAAATCACAGGTTCAGATAAAACCTTCTAACAGATATTGCTATTTGGTTTACCATTGGTTAAAATAGAAATTTTAAGGTGCTTTATGTGTGTAATTAGATGTGCTAGTATCTCGTGCACTTACCTTTTTGCATTTATTCTCATATTGTGTGTTGTGTATGTGTGTGCACACATCGCATTTATGTTGGACAGCTGCTTTTATTTTTGAGTAATAAAGTCCTTAAATTGACTATAACACAACTTTGTGATTGTAGCCTCTGACCAGAATGTTTTTAATTAACACTTGCTGCCGATTTAATCCGCTAATGTTCAGCCGCGCTCACGCGTAGCATCTGTAGAAACGTCCCTAAGGTCAAGCCTGCCCCCCGATAAGTGTCCTGATCAGATCGCTTCACTGAAATGCGTGCTGAGTCACAGAGGCATTTTGATGGCGTTTAGATGTGTAAGAGGATGTGAGCAGGTCAGCAGAAAGCCAGCGCGGAGAGGCCGTCCCCTCGCCGTGACTTCACTTGTTGTCACAGAGGCATTTTGATGGCGTTTAGATGTGTAAGAGGATGTGAGCAGGTCAGCAGAAAGCCAGCGCGGAGAGGCCGTCCCCTCGCCGTGACTTCACTTGTTGTTCTCATTCTCCTCCTGCAAGGGCCCCCGTAGACCTGCAGAGATGGGCGGAGCTCGGCGCAGGGCGTCCCAGCAGAAGGCGTCGTGCCGGAGGAGGGCCCTCCAGTGAGGATGCCGCGGGCAGCAGCCGGGCGCCTCGGGGAAGGATGGTTTACTCCGCTAACGAGCCCACTGTGGAAGCAGGGGAAGCCAACGGTACCTCCGTCCCTGGGAGGGTGGGACCTCTGAACCTGTCCCGGCTCTACCTGACTGCGCTGCGAAACGTGGCGGAAATGTCGACGGAGAACGCATCCTCTGTTTCCATGGCGACCACAGGCAGGACGGTCCTCGGTCCTCTGGACGGTGTGGAGGGGCTCGGCCTGCCCCTTCAGGTCCTCTTCCTGATCGTCGCCATCTCCGTCCTGCTGGCCGCCTTCCTCGGGAACGCGGTGGTCTGCCTGATGGTGTACCAGCGCGCGGCCATGCGCTCGGCCATCAACATCCTGCTAGCCAGCTTGGCCTTCGCGGACATGATGCTGGCCGTCCTCAACATGCCTCTCGCCCTCGTCACCGTGGTAACCACGCGCTGGATCTTCGGGGACGTCTTCTGCCGGGTCTCGGCCATGTTCTTCTGGCTCTTCGCCATCGAGGGTGTGGCCATCCTGCTTATAATAAGCATCGACCGGTTCCTCATCATTGTCCAGAAACAAGACAAGCTGAGTCCTTACAGGGCTAAAGTGCTGATAGGGATCTCTTGGGGTTTCTCCTTCTGTTTCTCCTTCCCCTTGGCCGTGGGCCAGCCCTTCCTGCAGATCCCCTCCAGGGCGCCGCAGTGCGTGTTTGGCTACACTACTGAGCCGGGCTACCACGCCTACGTGGTCGTCATCGTGCTGGTCTTCTTCATCCTCCCTTTCCTGCTCATGCTGTGCTCCTTCTTGGGCATTCTCAACACCATCCGCCACAACGCCATCCGCATCCACAGCCACCCGGACAGCATCTGCCTCAGCCAGGCCAGCAAGCTGGGCCTCATGAGCCTGCAGAGGCCTTTCCAGATGAACATAGACATGAGCTTCAAGACGCGTGCCTTCGCCACCATCCTCCTCCTCTTCTCCGTCTTCACCGTGTGCTTGGCACCCTTCGCCACCTACAGCCTGATCTCTACCTTCAGCAAGGCCTTCTACTACAGGCCCAACTTTTTTGAAATCAGCACCTGGCTCCTCTGCTTATGTTACCTCAAGTCCGCGTTGAACCCTCTCATTTACTACTGGCGCATTAAGAAGTTCCGGGACGCCTGCCTTGACTTGATGCCCAAGTACTTTAAGTTCTTGCCCCAGCTGCCAGGGCACACCAAGCGGCGGATTCGCCCCAGCGCCATCTACGTGTGCGGGGAGCATCGCTCCGTGGTGTGATGCCCCAAACGGGGGTGCCCTCGCTGGCACCGCTTCGCCCGGGTGTCTCGCCCGCCTTGGTAAACGTCCGAGGGACCTTCAGATGAACTGCTGTTTTGCAAGCATAAGGATGCCTTTGGATGGCACGAGGCTGGTTTACAGAACATGTAAATTAACTACTTGTATGGACATTTCAGATGTTCATGACGGAGTTGTCACTGGTTTCAATGCTTATTTCTCCTTTCAGCGTCTGTGCCTATGACTTTAGTCTATGCCAATCTGAATGCTGCTATCCGTGGTGACCATGTGCAATTTCAGTGTACTGTATTTTAACTTGAATGTAATAAAAAGACGTTTGTTACATTATAACCCACATCGACTGCATTGCGTTCTTTGATATAACTGAAATCAAACCGGGATTCTGAAGCGGACGCCATTAAACCATTAGTGTGCGGAGGTGTCTGTCATTGAGGCCTGCCTGAATGTGGGCCCACCCACACAGCTGCTGGCTGACCCCCCCCAGTTTGTTGAAGGACGCAGAAGGCCATTCAGCACGCTCTGTTTGTTTTCATTACAGGCTGTTCCATTTCTGCTACCCGCTTGATACGCGTAAGTTAAGTTGCCATCACCGTGCGGGGAGAACTGATCTGGACGCGTCGTCAAAGTAGCTTTCAGACGTGGACAATGCAGTTTTTCAGGTGCCATTGTTTGCTCGATTCTTTCCACATTAGTGGCTGTTTCCTTCCAGCAGCTGCCATTTCAGTCCCCCTCTGATTCTGAGGATAACACACTCCTACACCTACAGGCTGCCCGAGCCTCTGCCACCGCCTGTGTCCACCTGACATTTATGCTGAGGTGATCGTTAGTGAGCTATGCCCCTCCCCCCAGAATTCCCGCTCTAGCATAGTTGCATCTCTATTTACCCTGGTATGACTCACCGGCCCCCTCCCTGACGCACATAGAGCTGTGTGTCATGGCGTGTGCTCTTGTTTCTGGTGTGCAGTACTCCCGGCACGTGATCAGGCAAACCGGGTGACGCAGAAAGCCAGCTTAGCCCAAAACTGCGAAGACGCGGCGCACGGCCGCACCTCGGGCCTGGCACTGAGTCCCCGCTAGCCGCCGGCGCTCAGCTTCGGCCTGGCGCTGAAGGCCGCCAGCTTAGCCCAAAACTGCGAAGACGCGGCGCACGGCCGCACCTCGGGCCTGGCGCTGAGCCCCCGCTAGCCGCCAGTGCTCCGCTTCGGCCTGGCGCTGAAGGCTGCCAGCTTAGCCCAAAACTGCGAAGACGCGCTCAGCTTCGGCCTGGCGCTGAAGACCGCCAGCTTAGCCCAAAACTGCGAAGACACGGCCGCACCTCGGGCCTCGAGCCGTCGTGCTGAGCCCCCGCTAGCCGCCAGTGCTCAGCTTCAGCCTGGCGCTGAAGGCCGCCAGCTTCAGGTGACGATGGGTAATTGGCAGAATACGCCGGAGCGATTATAATGCCATTTCAAGAGAGTGCCTTTGTTTAGTCTCCAGTTTAAACTAGCTGACATGCCACACCCTGCCCCGTCTACTTAGTGGTGTGCCAATTAAAGCTGCATTGCATGTAAACATTTTCACTAAATTGATGGCTTCATTGCAAAAGATTTGATACCATTAGTATATCTATTTTTTTGTCCTTGAATGCAGTTGGCTCCCCTCAGTTTGCCCCCTTCCCTGGGACTGGTGAGAGGAGTAACTTTATTAACATTTCAAAATAATGTTAAATATTTTTACGGTGGGTGGGATGTAATGTGGCTGCTCCCTGCTTGGCTGCTACTGAGGCACCAGCATTCTCCAACTTTAAAAGGTCAGTATGCCCCCCCCCCCCCTCCCCTTTTACTGCGGTCGCTTGGCCTCAAAGCAAAGCAGTCTTCAGAGCCCCTTTATAGCCTGGCCCCATCCATTTAGATGAAGATTAGTGCAATACATCTGAAGCAGAGGTGAGCCTTCCCAGGTTTGTAAATATACAGGATGGCGTTCCCTAATCAGCTGCCTGTCGGGAATCCATTGTACACTGTGACTAATGACTGCCTCCTGAGCTTTGAAGTGTGGAGCTGCTATTACCAAGCAACAGAAACTTGTGGGAGTATTAGTATGAGAACACGGCGCCTCAGCTAGAAGGAAAACCCAACGCCGAATTTACGTGAAAATTAACGTAACGTTAACAAATAACGTGACTGAGAGGTGGCGCGGGGCAGTGGCTAGCTTAAATGGGGTTAGTTACAGGTTAAAGAACATGATTATGATTGAAAGATTGCAGGTTCGAGCAAAGCAATACATTTGTATGGTCATTGTACGTTCGAGTCAATGTGTGAAATCGTCAGAGTGCTTAAACGGCGGCTGATTGGCGGTAAAAGGAATCTGAGCGTTCTCAAAAAGGCTTATCTACGACGTAGTATATTCTGAGCTCAACACAGAATCCCTGAAATATAGTAATATATTGGCGGGGCAGAAAGATGCAATCTTAGTTGGACATTATGCAACAGTCCCTGGCCGAGGCAGACACTATGATGGAGAAAAATTAGGACAGATAAGAATCTCAGCACAAGGAATGCAGCTGGCTTTGTGGAAGGCAGGACGCCATTACCATGGATACACAAATGCTCTACGAAACCAAGGTCCTTTACTGGAAGGTTTCCGTGACGTGGTTACACAAGGCAGCACCATTTACATCCTATGTGCAAAAAATTATAAAAAAAAAAAAAAAAGTCTACATGTTGCTTTTCGAGAAGATAATTATTCCACATGATGGTAAACAGAACTGACTGAGAGTCTATTTCTCTTGGAAATAGGTACAGTACAAGGCTCACTATATTTCATTGATTACTGCCACATATGCAGATATCCAATTAAACAAATCATAATAAAGAACAGCTGTGTCACAGCTATCCCCTGCTTATAAGAATTCTCGGGTTTGTGCATGTTTTTGGTGCGTATTACCCCATCCTGACCCTTTACATTGATGCAGGACACCTTCAGTCCACAGTAAATTGGATATCCGGTCAGGACGAGTGTGCCGTGGCCTCAAACCGCTGTCCTCCCCGCTACCGTCTCTTTGCGATTGTGATCCCCGCCATCCGTGTCATCGCTGAATAACAGAGCAAACCATTTAGAGCTGTCAAGTACAAACGAGGCTTTCTGTATCAGCAGAGCTGGCTCATGGCACCCCCTCAATCTCCCAGCCCACATGATTGTCACAGACACATCCCAAGCGGCACAGCTGTCCTAATTGATGTCATTAATCTGAATTAATTTCAAGATCTACAAAATAGCTACATTTGTCAAGTCAACGTTATTTCACGGTCATATTAATCATCTACAATTAGTACAGAACACCATGAATTGAAGTGACGTTCCTCCAGGACCATGGTGCTACATAAAACAACGCAGGGTAACCAAAGCTACACTGCACCACATAAAGTGCACGTGTCTTACTTACAGTCCATTTCAACACCACCCTTCTTATTTGGGAATTAAAAAAAAATCCAAATAGAAGTTACTTTCCCTGCAAAACAAGCCCCTCTGCATTTGTTCCAGCATCCATCCATCCATCCATCCATTAATCCATCCATCACTCTTCTTAACTCTGTATCCAGAGCTTATGCCAGTACACAGCCTGGGGGGGGAGACCCGGTGTACTGCAGGGCAATTCAGGAGTACCATTCTGCAAAGTTGCAGCACTGATGGAACAGTACAGAGCAGTATTCCAGGCTGTCTGACATTTGTGAGCAAAAATGCCTTTTAGAAAGCGTGTGATTATTACTACAGTGCTTTACATGAATGGCCATAAAGTCAGTATATAAGAAATGAACTAAGATCTTGTTCATCTACATCACAGATACAGAATTAATGGAAAAAATAAATTGAAATAAATTGTAACAAAAAAGTGGTCATAACTCAATATTTTGTATATCTGTGAAACAACTGATCAAATATATTGAGTTCAGTTTATGATGCACAAAGTATTCCTGCTATCATTACAATCACATGACCATTTCAATAACATATTAAAGTTATATTTTATTATGTACTCTCGTGCCAATGAAATATAAAGCAATTGGATGGATACACACACTATGTGTACATATGCTTTCCTCATTGTTTTTCACGATTCCTTCCAGAGTTTAGCTGTCTTACTATTATCTATTTCCCTTGACATATTTTTCTGTAATATGTCTCTGAATTACATTATCACCATTTAATCTTACCATTTAATATACAATTAACGTATTTGCCATCTGTGCTTTGGGTAGCCCTCAAGACAATACATTTAATACTCTTTCAGACAAGACAAACTGCAGGGAAAATGTCTGGCTCAGTGAGCTAAGCCTCTAGGCCTGTGATCAGAAGGTTGCTGATTTGGACCTGGCCTCAGCAGAATAGTCACATTTGTGGGCCCTTCAGCAAGGCCCTTAACCCCCAGCTGCCCTTCACTGCCAAACTTGCTCACACCTAAGGGGGTGTTGTGGCGAATAACATGGAGTAGGTGAAAAGAGAATTTCCCCACAGGGATCAGTAATAATTATCATTATTAACAGAAGGCCCCTTTATTATGAATGGGGCAGTAAATTTGAGGCCAACCATAAACAACGTTAGATTTAGCTCTTTAATTAATTCATTCCAAGTCAAAGGTCACCATCTAAATGGGGCTAATGGGATCAGAAAGATGATGTTGGACAGTGCTTCCCGTGCAGGTGCCTGCGGTTGCCATGCTAAATGCCAACATGCGCCACAGACGGTTCTCCTTGCTCTGACTGGCTGGAGACCTCCCCAGAGAGCGCCGTCCGTAGGTGGCTCTGTGCCTCCCTGAGTTACGTGTGCATTGGAGAGGAGGCCCACTGAGGGATTACTCACAGGGCCTTAGCCAGAGCCAAGCAGACCTGATGACACAGTCTTTACAGTGTGCAAAAATAAAAAAGGCCAGTATGTTTGCTAGGCATCTTTCAGACACATTAGACAGCCATTGTGCATTTTCCAAGCTTCTAATTCTAATGGGGGCAGAGTGTGTTAAGCCTCTGTGCCTGTAATGGGAAGGTTGCCGGTTCAAGGCCAGCCTCCACATATTTGTGGGCCCTTCAGCAAGGCCCTTAACCCCCAGCTCCCTGGGCGTCGCACGAGCTGGCTGCCCTTCACAGCCAAGCTTGCTCTCACGTGGAGAGCAGGGTTGGGGGAGGTAAGAGATCAATAAAGTATCAATTATTACTATAATGATGCCCTCAAAAATGTTTAATTGAAAACAAAGATTTCCTTTTAAAAAAAAAAGGTGATTTTGGGTGTTTCGTGTGGCAACAGGTGAATTGCACATTCCGCTGAGAACTATTACAGTATCTGTGGGCAGCTCCTCATTTTCCCATCCGAGAATCAGTTTCCTTATAATACAATTGTGACTAATTCATTGTTTATGGGACATTTGACATCTGCAATGTGTCAAGTGTCAAACGAGCGCCCGTCGCTTTCAGACTGTGAAGCATCACTTTGGTGATCCAAGGCCAAACTGCAGCCTTTCTAAACTGATGATGAGACATTTCACACGGCTTCAGGCCGCTCACGCCTCTCCAGCTGCCTTTCATTTTCTGACAAGTTAGAAGCGCTGACCCTTTTAACAGCAAAGCATTTTTCCCTCCCAGCTGCTTATGAAGTACTGGATTAAAGACCATTAAAATCGGCACAGGTCAGGAGGCAGAGAAAATGCCGACCCATCGCGAGGCACATAAGCTCAGTCGAGAGATGTCAAAATACCAAGTACCTGTCTTCATGGCTGCTTACTAAGACTGTGCTACATTTGCATTGTTGGTGAAGTACTGTAATGTCATTAATTATGATTATACTGTCTGTAGTAAAATGATTTTAAGTACATAACGAACAGAATTTACTCAGACTTATGTAGCATGGTCCATTTAGGCTGATATACCTGACAGCAGACGACTGGAGGGGCTTGACGAAACTGACGTAAATTACGTACTTTATTTTGATGAAACAGTAAATATTTAATGTTGTCACTTTTATTACAGTAGTTTCTATATTGCTTTTTGGAAAACTAGTTGAAGACTGACTGCAAAGATTGCAAAGTGAACACTGACTTTTATAATTGAATTAAAGGTGCACTTACGTCAATGGAAATGACTACGTCTATTTTAGTCCTTCTCAGGAATTTTTAAGGCATAATTTTGGGGTTACGTCAAAAATCGGCTTACGACAGGGCTCTCAGAACCAATTAATGATGTAAGCCGGGGTATGACTGTACTGTATTTTTTGAATGGTGTGCTTTTGGAACACCAGGGAGTGCTGTTCCTGCTGGAACCTGTAACACGTCCACAATTGTAGTCGAGTTGCATGATATGCCATCAAACAATAAAAGTAAATTAACATTCAGGAATTAAGGGCTTTGCTCAAGGGCCCATAGATGCCAAAGCCAGGTTTTAACTGGTGACCTTCCAATCACAGGGATCGAGGCCTAACCTGCTGAGCCATACTCTGCCCCCTAAAATAAGTTGCTTTGGATAATAGTGTCTGCCTAGTAAGTACATTAGCTTAGATGTTCACAAGCTATTGCCTAAATAGACTCATTTCTTACCTATAAACTTAAGAGCATTTGGTATATTGGATATAATAGGTAAGTAATGGTATAAAACAGCTAATCCCAGAAGCGGTGGCATGACACTGGAAGTAGACTGATTAATCTCCCGTGCACACACATGCTCACAAACACATAATTTCAGGTTTATTCTGTGTAAACTGAGACTTACAACCAAGAACGTGACGCTATATGCAAACCACATTTGAAATGCTGGTATAGCCTTTTACAGCTTGCCTCGATGGTTGGAAAAACGTTTTCTTGCCTATGAAATGGATAATAAATTGGCTTGACCTTTGTTGATGCCTCTGGACTTCTCACTTTCCCAATTTCATACACACCCCACTATTTCAATGCATAAATTAGCTAAGAAAAAATGTAAACCAATTATCTAACCGTGTCCAATTTACACATGAAAGAGCAAGGGATAATAAACATTTTCTTTGTCTCAACACAGTAATTATACTGATTCTAATAATAGCCTCGAATTATTTAATGTATGTTTACTTTCTACAAATAATGACACCCATCATCGTTTCTTCTGCTCTAACAGGTTTGGTTGCCCAGCATCATAAAAACACTTTTGGTTTGGTTAATATCACATATAGTTAGGTAATTTTTATTTTATAGTTCTCTGCGTTGTAATACATAAATTACTAGACCTAACAGAATAATGGGAGGTCGAATTCAATTCACATGGAACAAATGCGAAACGTGACTCACATATAGCCCAATTCCGTATACAAGAATGACTTCATTTTTATCCAAAAGTCTGCTTGTTACATGGTTCAGCCTACAGGTAGGATTTTTTTTTTGCCAAATACTATTTTCAAAAACCTCTTGGTAGCTCACGTTCTCCAGCATATTTCCATAGCCTTGTATTCTTTGACTGTATAATATTAAACATCACCCTTTGTCTACAGAGGCTATACTTTAGTCCTGCCTTACAGGGTGTCCTCTGCTTTGTTCCGTGAAGTTTCTGCTCTAACCTCCACGTTCAGCCCGAATCTCACACCACCTGGCGCACATATTTCATAACGTAACTTTCTCCAAGCGGCTCAACAACTGAGCCGCTTATCGCCGTTGGCATGGTAACCTAAAGCTGGAGAATTCTAAATATATTCCCGTGTCATTTCCCGAGGCACGCGTTATTCTGTGTAATAAACCCACTTCCTGATGTCTGAATGATGGAGATGCTTGAGGTGAGGAAGGCAGGAGAAATCGTCACACGGGCAAATTGCTGGAGCTGCTTTGTCGCGAAGCATAACAGCAGGGGAGACTATGTACATTTGGGGTGGGGGGGGGGGACATTATGGGATGGGAAAGTGGATTAAGCTGCAGTATGACAAGGAGAGGGGCATTGGATGCTCTTAAACGTTTATCCTCTGTATTTTACCTTGGTAAACAACTCTCTTAATCCCTTAATCCAATTAAGGTATCATGCAGGTTTTTGCTTTCATTTTGATAACAGATAACAAAACACGGCCCTGCAGGAAAAATTACCAGTATGCAAAATACTTCATTTATCTTCTATGGAAGCATAATGGGAAGTAGTCAACAGAAGGGATGTGGGTGTGTGAGGCTGACTGGGTAAGGGATTCCCAAAAATGACTGCTTACATGCATACTTCTGTTCTCCTCCGTTCTCACCGTGGTTTTGAATCTATTTATGTCTATATCTGAGACGACCACAAATTAAAAGAAATGGAAAGAAAATGTTTAACAGGCTTTGGAATTTTTGGCCTTAAAATGTTTTTATTATTTTAGGTCATTGGCATATCAATTTATATGCATACATTTTCATTTGGATTTAAATATCTAATAACTTGATTACGGCCTAATTTTGTTGTTCCGTAAGACTGACATGACAATTCCATCCTCCGGAGGGGGTCATTGCTCTGCCTCGCGGGAGCGTGCCGCCCGGAGGGGGTCGTTGCTCTGCCTCGCGGGAGCGTGCCGCCCGGAGGGGGTCGTTGCTCTGCCTCGCG
>JAODKL010000039.1:2524165-2539098 GCA_026780765.1 Petrocephalus schoutedeni | reverse complement strand
GGGGGGGGGGGGGGGGGGGGGGTCCTCTGTCTTTCCTTTCTGCTGCTGTCCCACTTTCCCCGCCCCCCCCATCGGTCAGCTCATCAGTGCTTCTGCCTTTAAGCTTGACGGCCAGCATCTTTTTTCCTACAGACTGCAAACTTCTTATCTCCCTAGAGGAAATTAGGCTTACCAGCATAATTTACACTTCGGAGTGAGTACAAATATATTTAAAGACTGTGGTAATGCACAGATGATAGCCCTGTGCAGGAGAATTAAAGGTGCTGTCACAGGCAATGTGCGCTCCGAGACCTGTCTGGGCCGCTTCTTGTGTAGCGCTTTACAGATGGAGCTCTCCACCACTTCATTATTATCACCTAAAACTGTTTACATTACATTACCGTCACTGTTATCCACCGTTCTATTGCAGCACTGCTATTTTTTTCGTATTGCCAACTGATCCCAATGCTGGCTCCCTTATTGCCTATGGAACGGAGACGCCATGCATTTAGGAATTCTAGCGGCAAAGAAACCTCTCTTGGTTCCTGATTTTAGTGTCCAAACCTTGCAGAGCAAGCTTCTAGATGTAGTAGTTTGTCAAAACAAAAAACAACAAATCTGTATCTATTTGACTGGGAGAGGAATTTTCCACTCTGAGAGCCGGTGGTGGCTGGTTTGGGATTGGAATCCTGCACCCGGCTCTGCATGCGTGTGTGTGTGTGTGGCGTTTGCATGTTCTCCCCATACCTGTGTGTGTCTTAAGTAGTGTGTGCTCTGTGGTGGACCAGTATCCTGCCCCTGTGCTGCCTGGATAGGACAGGCAGACTCACCATGAGCCTGTACTGCGTTATGGATTAAAAGGGAGAAAACAATCCTCTTATGTAATGCTTTTAGCAAAATTAAGGCCCTATTATACATTTTAAATAGACTGATGTGCTTTGTGTCAGTTTGTCGTTTTTAACTGTTTCTGATACTAGTTTTATTATTATTACTCTAGCAGTAGAGTATAATACTGTGTGACTGCGCAGACGTGACAGTATTGTTGCATGCTTTTTGTGTGTGGGTGTGTGCGAGGACGAGGGAGCGTGTTTTCAGCACGCTACGGGGAGCCGACTTAGTGCCGTTTTTTTTCCGACAAATGTTCTGAAAGAAATTGTAATTTATCAAATTTCACAGTTACACACCCCATGTGCTCCTCATAAGTAATTCTCGTAGCATTTATCATAATATCAGAGTAATATTATGCCATTTATCAAAGGTAATTGTGGTTTGGAATATTCCTTCAAATTGAATAATATCAGAGGAAAAAAAAAAGTTTATATTGAATTCAGATTTCATATTGATGAGAGCTTCTTCAGAAGTAAACAAAGCAAAACGAAAAAAATAATAACGGGCAAAGCCTCAGAGCTCAACCCCTTCAATAGTATTTTATTAAAGAAATAATAAGTCACAAAATCTTTTCCAGAGTTATTCCTGTTATCTGGCACACTCATGCATTACACATATCCTTCTTCCATGTGCTCCGCGCCAGCCGTCATCCAGTCGCGACACATCTGGCCCGCTTTCATACTGATCTGATTTTCCTTTCTATAGGTAAACCCCGTACGACGTTTCTGAGAACACGCCTTAATGTTCCTGACAGGGTAAAAAAGCATTTATAACCATCAGACCCGAACAGATTTTACTCAGATGCACTCGCAGCGGATTCGGTTTGGGCTGAAGCGCTGTAAGTCACCATAGAGGCTTGTTAGAATTGGAACAACAATTGGGCTTCACAGTGAGAATCAGATTCAGCGTGAGAGTCAGTCTCCCATGTAGCCTTTCTAAAGAGGACACAGAACTCCGGTGATGGGAAAAGTTGTAGTTTAGTGTCCACTGCACTTAAAAAAAATATTGCTTATGTATTATGTAATATGTTTCTCAAATGCATAATGCCAACAAATGAAAGGGATGCGCATAAGTGGAATAGCTCCTTCACACATTTATAGTACAGAGCCATCCAGCGGGACTTAAATCCCGACCGTTCCTCCTATCATCTTATGTACAGAAGGCGTCCTCCATTTGGCCACGTGCCAACAACAGCAATATGCACCTTATTATATTTCTATCAGATGCATTATGTCACATAAATGAGAGGGAAAATAGAAAATCCTCCCTAAGGTCTTCGCTACCTTCTATAGTCAATTCGTTTTTTTTGCGGCAGTACTTCAAACGGAACTCACTGTAAAACACAGGAGGCGGGAAGCGCCTTCTGAATTAAAGGTTAATGTCCAACCGGGCGTCGGTACCAGCGTCTCCTAGCAGTCATTATAAGATGCTAATCTCTACTGAATATTTATTGTTATATTTGCAGTCATTTATATATGCACACTGCACCGAAAATACTGCTGCTGCAAGTAACAACACCTAGTTATAAATAAAAGTAAATATTAAACATTAATCAGGTCACATGTAAGTATTCGCCAGTATTGGCATGAAAAGCACATACAGAATAACTAGGGGCCAGCCTTAGAATGTGTGTGCCCTGTGGTGGTCTGGCACCCCATCCTTGGCTGTCTGCCTAGCACCCATAGACTCTGGGATAGGCTCCGGGCCCCCCGTGACCCTGGATAGGACATGTGGTTACACAAAATGGATTAATAATAATAATAATGGAGTTTCTATAACTGCTTACTCTATTCAGGGTCTCAGAGATACCAAAGCCTATCCTAGGGGGCATAAGGCAGGGAATACCCCAGGATGGGGTGCCAACCCATTGCATAATAATAATAATAATTATTATTATTATATCATTATAAATTATATATATATATATATATATATATATATATATATGTGTGTGTGTGTGTTATTTTTGGTACTATTAATTATAATACTAGCTGGACAAAAAGAAGTACAGTGGAATTCACTTGTCCCCATTTTAGGGCGCTTACCCTACTAATGATGTGTCCGATCTCTGGCAATAGATGTCTTTTCCCCCTCTAGTTCTATTCCATTAACACTAAATGAAAACGTCCAGGCCACTAACCAATGTCCCATTTAATTTTAAAAGGTAATCTTTAAAATGTAATTTGTGAATTCCTAAATCAGCCTTTTAACTGACTTTTAACGAGTTCATATAATATGACTAGTTCAGTTTAATCAAGGAATGACCATCATTTGAATCCAACCTAGTTCAGCTCTTTGCGTTCTGCCCCCAAGCCACAGTTGCCCGACGGTTTGCTTTTACATTCTGTGAATCTCCATACGTGTCCTGGTGTGTAGCAAGCAGAATGCCATTAAAATAATATTGGCGAATATGTATTTTTTTATTATTTGCATTAGACAGCGGGCAGGCTGCATATACAGTATGTGCTTTAACCTGGCCGCAAGCATTCGCGGTCACTGTTTCGGAGTAAATGGGTTAGAAATATCGTAGCGGGCGCTGATCAGGTAACAAACGCACTGAAAAATCACCCCAATTATAAGTTTATCGCAAGGCTTATCAGAAGTTAATGAACTGCCTGAAATGTGGTCTTCGCCGTGCAATAGGCTAGGGAGCACCGCGGTTACGCAAGTTTAATTGAGGTAATATAGTATCGATCCCCACCCGTTTTTCCGCGCCGCCCTTACAGCCGCTCCGCTTCGGGCATGCAACTGACTAAACAGTTAGTAACACAAGCTACGCTTTACTGAGTACCGTGTCATTGGTAATGACCTAATTACCTGAATGATAAACAACCTCTCCCGTCCATTTGTCACAGATGCTGTTTGGACATTAAGCAAACTATGAGGTCTCGCAAAATGCCTTCGAATCCACAGTGAAATGGCGCCTTCACCAAACCAATAAATAAATAAAGTAGCCATATAAAAAAAAAACGGCACGGCTGAAATGCTAAGGGCGTTAATATGGCCTTCTTTAGCCCCCTTGCTGGCGAACTTCAAAATATAAGAACTTTCCCTGCACCTTGGAAAATTCCAGAACAATATACCTTTACTGTCGTCTTGTAAAACTGCTTCTAAAAATGGTGTGTCATCCGTCTTGTTTTGTAGGTAAACTCTGTCCTTTTTTGCCCATGGTGAGGATTGCCTTTGTCGGCCTAAAAAGGACAATTTAGAGGGTATAAATCTCTAAGATCTTAACCAATATCCAGCATCCTTGGATTTTTAACTTCCTCTTTCTACAGAGGAGTAGTCCAAAAAGAACCATGGTTTAATTTACGTCTATAATATTAAGAAAATAATTGACCTTCAAACCGAAATGAGAACAGGCACGCAATCAGACTAAGGGACGTTTTGAAGCTCTATTTATAGTTAATAGGTCTATAGGAGTTAAAATATCCTTGCATGAATTACATTTTATGGAGCACAAACAGTGTCTTTGAAAATTAGAAAACCAGCATATCAGTAAGTGTAATATAGCCCAATTTCCTCCTGCTGTATTAAAAAGTTAATGAAGTAGTTTTGAAATAAGTGAAAATGGGACAAATTACCTTTCCTATTTGCTTCAATTATTTGTCTTCTATGACTTTTTATGTCAACAAAGAGTAGCGATCAGAGAGAAGTCTGGGTTAGAGTCGGGTCAGACGCTTGTATTAATGGTCTAATTGCAAGATACGTTTCGTCACTGCTGGGGCTGGGCGTCTTGGGCGGGTTCTGCCCTGCTTGAGGAGTCGAGAACCAGACGTGAAAATCTATTTCCACATCCACCAGAATCTGTGACCTCCTCAGAGAGCAGGGAATCCAAGGCTCCGCCACTGTAGGCATCCTATTGGGCTCCTCTGGGGTTCCTAATCATAGCTCCAGACCAAGAAATGGAGGTCAGCAAATGCAAGGGAGAATTACGAGAGCAGACTGACAGAGGGCCCTCAAAGCTCTGCTGAGGGCTTTGACATTTCGCATTGCTTTGCTTTTGATGGACAGTGCAGTGCCCCAGCAGGTAGCTCTGTGATCCTGGGCTGTAATCCGCCTCTTTCTCAGTTCTTATAACTTCCTGTATATCTCCCCATGTCTTCCCTGGATCCGCCGATCGTAATCCAAAGACATAGTGTTCTGGTGAACTGGTGACTGAAATGATGCTTAATTTACCATTTGCTAAAGGACGAATAGATCGGAATGCGTCTTTTTGCAAAACCCGTCTCGCTCCCCTTTGAGACTCGAACATGATGCTTACAGCGAAGCTCGGGGTCCGAGCGCACGGTCAGGCCATTTTCCCAGTGCCCCTGGAGCACTTCAGGGGATTTAAGGCCCAACTGAGATGGGACTTTCCTGCTGTAGATAGAGACCCAAACCAGCAGGAGCGGATCACAGACAAAGAGCAAAGCTCTCAGAGCTCCACAATGCCCAGACTCACCCCTAGTGTGTGGTGTAGGCGTCCGTGTGCATTTCTGTAGTAGGTGATGAACTAGCATCCTGTGTTTTCTGCATAATGTGTGAAGATCTCCAGGCTGAGTCACCAGACCCTAAATGCCGAAGGGGGAGCCAAAAAGTTTTATGAATCTCACAGACTTTCATATTAGCATGAATAAAATTAAGCTCTGTTGCATAAATCCATTTTGTGTTCCATTTTTATTTTGAAATGCACCTTCGTGTGTGCGCTGTGTGCCCTCTGCTGCGCGCGGTGTGTCTGGGGAAGGGGTGCATGTGGCTGTGGATGTTTCTTGATGAAGGGCTGGTGTTGGGTGGGCGGTTTGATGGATGTCCCTAACAGGTTATTTAAGGAAGGGATATGCAATTAAACTCCGCCTTGGATGAGTCATTTCGCCGTTATAGTGTTTTAAATACATTGCGGTCAGACACAGATTTTCACATTAAAAAGCTCCCTTTTGGCTAGTAGTCTGCTACATTTTATTATGGTGCTTAATATCCATACAGTAAGTGCAGAAAGTCGGCAACTTACGAACGAGATGCGTTTCCTAAATCTGTCTTTAAGCCCAATTTGTAGGTAAGTTGGAAAATAATAATACAGTACATAATAATAAGTATGCAGTAATAATAAAGGTAACTACATACAGTACTGTACTGCACCGCGAGCGGAGAACCCGCTTAAGTCACCGCAAGGCGTTATAAAGAACCGCTTGCGTTCGTTATTACAAAGCATCGTATTAAACCCAAAATTTTTATATGATGGGCTTTATGGCAGTCCGTTTCTTAAGTACGAGTTGGACGTTCTTAACTTGAGGTCTACATATTTTATTCTTTAAATGTTCTTCCTGTTTTTGTGTAGGGCTCCTCCAGGTTCTCGCACAAGTTGTGGGGATGGGTGTCCTTTGGGCTGCCCTTGTGAGCACTGTGATGGACTGGCCTCCCATCCCGGGTGTATTCTCTCTGTCCCGGCATGCTGTGACCCTGCATTGGATAAGCAGATCTGGGAATTGGATGGATGAAGGTGCTTGCAGATTTGGAATCAACCGCAGGATCATCTAAATCCGTCTAAATTATAGTATGAAAGTGTTTCAGATATTTACCATATGTCAGTATAACTGGAAGGTGCCTGTACCTGCAAGGGAGATTTAAGGCAATGGAAATTCATCTTTTGCTTTTAGCCTGAACATGTCCTGTATCCGAAGGTGCGGCTTATTTCCAAAATCATATTACATATCAACTTGTTGATTAAATGACAATGAACAGCAACATAACTTTCATTTGGCTACGTTGGAATATGGAAAATATCAAATATATTAAATGTCTTGCAGAGGCTATAGAAAAGGGATGTGTGCATACATGCAAAATGTGCTAAGATGAAATGGAGTTACCTGTGTATGTATGCCCTGTAATGGGATGGCACCCAGTCCTGGGTTATTCTCGGTCTTGTCGAAGGCTTCTGGGATTGGCGTCAGACCCCTGCACCCTTCCTGGGACAAGTTGATATAGGAAATGGATGGATTATCATGGTATCCACATATAATGCAAAAGCTCCCACTATAAGATGACAATGCCATCAACTCAGTTCTGGCCATACTGTAAGGAACGTCCTGATATGCATGCGAACTAACTTTCCACAAATGCACAGTTACACTGAGACGTCCTTTTATGGGCCGACGTCAAAGCGTTTTAAAACGTGTCGCTGCGATGTTTCGCGCTGGCGAGAATGAAGTTACAGGAAGTTAATCAGCTCCCTCCCAGTAAGAGCACAAAAGACATATTCTTGAGGCAAATTAATTGCAGAATTAGTCAAGCTACACTTGCTGTCAAAACAATTATTTACCTACACTCAGTATGCTTTATATAAAGGCTAGCTCAAATCCATTTTGTAAATGTGCTAATAAGTATACAAACTCAAAGGGAGTCGGAGCATTCTCGGGATAACTGTCCCACTTACAGGATCAGGAGTGGCTTTGTGCCTTGCAGTTGGGGGTTCATATCTTGTATGGAGTGTACATGGTTTCTGTATGTCGGTCTAGGTAATATAGCGTATGCCGCTAGGGGATTGGGTAAGCCGGACCCAGCCCCCTTCCCATCATTCCCTGCGGTGACCGCCCACTGGATAAGTGTCCAGCCATGAGCTGACTGAGGTGTGAAAGGCATGAGTGGTTCAGTCTGAGACTGAGCCGGCAGGAAGGAAGAGGTGCGAATGCCACGTTTTATTTTTATAGACATTAACAAAAGAGTATTCTTTCCATCCACACCATATTGCTGCGTCCATCTGTTCCACCTGCCTCATCGTTTTTCTGCTACCATGATACCTAGATCTGCAGACCGCTGCAGTTTGTTTGTACCTCTACCCATCATGTGAGTCTGCCATGTAATAACCTGGCAGCCCATCCAAGATGCCCTGACCCCCCCACATGACTGCCTGTGACCCCTCAGAAAGAATCGCCCAAGATGCTAAGAAAGATTAGCTGTTAGCCAGAGGCCTGGCTATGGGTCCTCTGACCACTCCATGGATCACCCAGATCACCAAACTCCCTCCTCCCGCCCCCCCGGTGGACACTAGTGCCCCACCGCCGCCCCATGGAAAACTTCCTCCGTCACTGACACTGAGGTTCTCCAAGAACCTGCGCTGTGTGGATCCTCATCTCGAGTAGAAGGTTGTAGCGTTCTGGAAATGCTGGGAGGCACACAGCAGTAACGGAGTCTAACACGCTCCTGGTGGCAGACTGCTGTCAATGAATATGATCAGGACAGAAAGTCTCCATACCTTATTAACTGTACATCTGGATAAATGTATAAACTGTATGAGATGAGGACTGTGCTCATGTTTGTTTCGTCTTTAGTTCTTGCAAGCTTTTACCGTAAAGAATATATTTTAGTATTAGTTATCAAATGTGAAAAATGTCCTGCCAGTTGTCATTAGCATACCTTATAAGACAGTTACACATACCATCAATAAACAAATATACGATAATGACTTTTTAATCCTCTGGAAGCTTGCCCGTGGGACTTTTTGTACCCTGGAGATTAATAACTCCAAAAGGTCACAATGGATAGCACATTAAACAGTAGTGAAATACAAACTCTGTATTGTGGTTAATTAGTATGTTCTAGGGTTTTCTGCGAAATTATTAAATTAGTTCAAAACATTTCTCTGAAATATTCTTGGGATGACTCTGGAATATAGTAATAAGGTTTTATACCACGATTTCTTTTTTTTTAATAGTAGATATATGTCGACGAAGCATTTTTTGAGGATTTTCACAACAAACACTTTGGGGACGGTAAAAACATTTGCGAAGTGACAGGGCCCATGGCGGGGAGCCATCGGCGGTGACGGCGTGGTAATTAGAAACACCTCGTCAGACAGCCACAGACACGACACCGCACAGCATCACGATACCGCCGCATGGATGTTTTATTGACCCGGCCGCTGTGCCCAGCAGCGAGACGCGGCGTCGCCGGGGCCTGCAGATTGTAAATCTCCCTCGTCTTTGAGATGGGCGCTGCTCACTGGATGTTTCCCATCACGCGAGCCTTTCCCAGTGGAGTGACACGGATTCTAGGCAGAGCACCTTCCTGTAAGTCAGATCTCTCCAGCAGGATAAATGATTGCCAGACACCACACCACTCGGCTCTTCCAACTTTGCGGTGTCCATGGCAACTGAGTGGGGGTGCGCAGCGGGATCCACAGTTAAAATATGTATCCCTGCTAAAAGCCCCAGAAAGAAACGCGAGGCTCGGGAAACAACAACCAATGAGGCATTTTCGCCATAATATCTGCAAGATGCTTTTTCATATGGCGATATTCGCCAGGAACGTTCTCGTATTGATCTTCATAGTGCCCAAGAGATTCATTTAAGCTGATTTGTTTAAACTTGCCATAACCCCCTGCTTTGCCACGCTTACTAATTTATATATACACACACTGTACTCCGACGGGCTACAGATCCAGGTGTTTTGTTTCCAAGGTAAACCCTGACAGTGGTGATCTAGGATTTCGAACTTGAGACGTATTTTGGCTGTTTAATGATGCTTAAAGGTGATTATTTTACAATGACCACTGATTAGCAATTTTTTTCAGACAATTACCATGCAAGAATTTGAGTGCACTAATGCAAATAACACTCAAAGGGGAATTTATGTAAAACCATGTGTTTAAGAACTATTCATTTTTGGCATTTGTCCAAGTACATTTTTTGTATGGCATTAGTACGCAATAAATTATATGCATTAACAACAATGTCTCTTTCTACTGATACTGTCTCGGATAGATTTTGCACATGGAAATGAATTGTGATGATATGTATATATTATTTATTTATTTATGGTAAGCAGATGTTTCACTGTGACGTAAATAATTCTGCTTCAGCAAAAAACTAGTTAACTTGTCCCCACTACTTATATCATGCTGATTGTAAAAAAATACTCATGTCCGGATTATCAAAAATGATCACTTTCAAAAATATATATGTGCTGATATATACCTGGCCCGCATCATACATAAATCACCCAGCCATCTTCTGATTCCTTTATTTATCTCTTTTTTGGCATGCATTTTTTTGTTATTTTGTTATTCTGTGCCTTAGTGTAATGTTACATGCTTCTTGTTCATCTGCGATTATACGCAAGTTATGAATAACATCTGATTTGCAGTCTTCCAGCTGTGAGCCGTGGTCTGAAATGTGTCTTGATATTTTGAGAGCATCTGTCTTTCGGTGACTCGCATTTTCACAAACTGATTATTTTGCAGGGTGGTAGTGGCGGAATGCTTTGGCACTGGAACAGCGGCGCCATGTGGGGACTGCAGCTTGGGCCAGGGACAGGTTGAATATGTCAGTGAAGATCCCAGCGAGTTGTCCAGTGCGGGGCCAGAGCAGACAGGTCAGGAATGCCATCCAGACCAGTAGCTTTCCTTGCATTGAGTCTACTTAGTACGACCTGCACACTGGTGGTAGAGAATATAAGAGGCTGGTCGTCAGGGGGCCATGGATTTTGTGGCAGTTTCATTATTGCCCATGTCAAAGTGACCATAGATGTGGTTAAGCTGGTTGGGGAGGAAGGCATTGCAGGTGGTGGAGCTGATATACGGGTTATATTCTGGGAAGGCCTGAATGCCCTGCCATATATGACGCGGGCCAGAGAGGTTCTCCAAACTTCTGTCAGTTTTCTGCTTTTAACTGTGCTTAACATTTTTATAATAATAAAGCGATACAGAGAACTGCTAACTGAAACATTAACTCTGATACCTGCTAATCCGCTAATGTTGAATTCAATAACGCTAAACCAATAAATAGTTAAAAAAAAAGAGTGGAAGCTAACAATAACTGCTAACCAGTGACTTTTATTAAACAAATTTAGCTTTGGTTTATATTTTTGGCTCTGAAACCCTAAAACAATTTTACCTGTTTGATACTGAAGTCCCATCTGTCAGGCTAGCGTGAATACCAGGGGACTTTCCCAATTGGATATCGTTGGATTCTATAGAGTTTCCAGAATAAATCTACATTGAAATTTATTTCTGTGATATTGTGAGATATAAACGCTTTTTTTAGAGAAGCTCCGTTTCTCAGCTAGCCTGTGCTGACATTTTGCCCTCATTGAAGCCACCTGGAGATTACAAACATGACGTAGTTTACGCAGAACTAGGCAGGAGGGTCTCAACTCTACTGGTCTATAGCTCTGTCAATCAGAACCTGGAAAATACAACCAGGGACCTTTATCACAAAGCAGGGTTTCTTACTAGGGTACCGTCAATCCAGCAAGTTACCTGGCAAAGCAATAAATCCAGCATCGGGATTCAGGCCCCTGCTCTCCACTTAGTTCAGGGAACCCCAGTTTAAATGGACTTTACTTTGTTCACTGACATTTAACCCAGACAACCTTAAATCTGACAATCGTCACGTCTTGTGTTTACACATAGTCAGCCAACAATATGCCAGATAGACATACGACAGACAGGAATCAATGTGTTTGATTTTAGGTTTTACAAACATCTTTGACCATTACACTTCACCTGTGGAAAAAACGTAAGCGGATTTACAGTTAGCAGGACTAAATTTAGCAGAAGCTAAGTGGTCTGCTAATGGTTTTCAAAGCTAGCAGAAATGTTAGTCCGGATTAGTGGAACCCTGCCCACCATTGAAGATGGACACATGTTTGGATGGATGGAAATGAACCTTTTCAGTAGTTGGGATGTTCCACACATCTTATAACCTGAACCTTCTGTTAAATTTGAAAGGATTAAGCCACTCTCTGTCCTGGCAGACACTAGCAGAAGGTGGGAGTTCCAGCACCATTTATGGGTACGTACATGAATAGGTAATCATGAGATATTCATTAGGAAAGAATTTCAAATATTTGCTTAACATTTCTTTTTAACGTTGTCTACTCCACGAAGAGATTGGCACAAAGCACTTATGCTGGATTTATGTTTATCTGAAGGATGCAGGAGCAAGGTATGTGAACCAGACCCATGTTCTTAGCCACCTCACGGACTGACTTAATTGAGAGTAAACATGATAAAAACAGAAAATGAGTGTTAGCTGTAACCTGCAACTAACCTCCCACAATCTCCATATTTTCTCAGCCAGGACAGAAGGGCAAAAAGTCAACTCCTGAAATGAATTCTAAAGTTCGCGTTATCTAAAACGAAGCTCTTTGATGTCGAGAAGTCTGTGTAATTGAATAATATATGGGTATATTCTACGCACACACACATACACTGAGTAACTACCCTTTAGGCGATTCCTGTGAAATTGGCATTAATGAGAATATCACTGGGTGAGGGACTGATACGTTGTTCAACTCTGCCTGACTCTTTCAACTCCAGCAAGCTAAGGTTTGACTCCCTGTGTAATGTCAGCCATATTGTCAGAGTTTGGGAAAAAAAAAAGAAAAACATAAGTTTATACTTGATATAATCGGAACTCGCCTTATCGTGACAGCCTGGCCTTATCATTATGAACTTTGCGGCAAACATTTACCCTGTAGTGGAGAAAATCCCCATCAGTAAAGCTCATCTGCAGCAAAAGCATAACAAATTTTTTAGTTTAAAGGAATATGGAGGCTGACCTACAAAAACATGATTGGAAAATCGAGCGCGGTGTCAAAGCAAGCGACGTATCTCCGCGAGTTACGAAATTATGGCGAGCACCTGCTTCTAATCTGCCATTTCCAAGGCCTGATTACTTTGTAGCGCAATGTGCATCATAACCCCCGGCTGTGAAATTTACATCGTTGCACATTTGCCCCATCCTCAGAATTTATCGCTAAACGGTGTTTCATCATGTCCTTTATGTGAAGAAAAAAAAGTTTAATATCTGAGTCGATCAGAACTTTATCCTAACAAAAAAATAAGCATCAAGATTTAATCAGTGTCACACCACATCACATAATACATCCACTCCACACCCTTTGTCCATGTTACCGTGGGCCCTCAGCCTCTCATCACTCCAGGGCATTATCATGAATGCCACACTGCTACTCAGACTCTTCCATGGCTGGGTGGACATCATGTTTGCGGGTGTTACAATCCCTTTGAGCGGATAAAACAATTCTGTCCCTGTAACATCACAAGCAAAGTACAGTGGCACCATTCCCAGAAAGGTAAACACAGGCCTGATACTTTTTTTTTTACTCTGCACACTGAGAATTATACAGAGATCATTTTTACCCCCTCCCACCCTATTCCCTGGCCCCATCCCTAGAGTACAGGGCTTAGCAGGCAAATCCAATTAGTTAAGTTAATTCTCACATTTGAGGGTAGGCAGTCCTCCTTACATCATTTCTTTCAGAGATATTTGGTTTCAGATGCCTAATTAGAACCTTTGATATTTGATCCACCCTCCTCCCGAATATTGGGCCAATACTGAGTGAGAGAAGGGTTGTAATTTTTTGCCACGACCTGAGTGGAGACCCTGTATACCAACGTACAACCCATTTTGTTTAATGTGTTTTCTGGATAGATCACGTCGGCAAAAATTTGTTAAATGACTTTTTATTTTTTGTTTTATTAAAATGGAAGGTGAGGACTACAGATAAAATATCTAAACAATTATTAGCTCTAGCATGATGCTAATCATTGTTAGCATTAGTAGTAAAATTGGTTTGGATGTATGACATCATATATGTCAGTCTACACATTTGTCTCGCATTTCATACATAATTCTGAGTAGCAGCTCCCCGTAAGTGCCTGTGTTTGGGAGGTAAGCCGTTGTGTGTCTTAGCGGCAGTCCCACCGTGCTACAGATAACGGGTCCTCCTCGTATGGTGCGAATAACTTCTACGGAATTGGCGGGTTATCTAAACCTGACAGATGTCCGATGGAATCACCTGACGTGCCTGGGAATGGATGCGCGGGCACTCGACTTCGGTTATCTGATTGCAGTCAAACCGCCATCTGCCTGGGCCCGGCCCGTACTGATCCCTTCTCTAAGCCGCTGTACACGACCACAGGGGGATAGGCGGCACAATACGAGCAGGAGTCTCATATCGAGCGCCGCGCGGCATGTTTCTGTCAGCAGCACGGCTTTCTGTACACTGCGGGTGTGCCTTTTTGGGGTGCATTTCCACCGGCCCCCTTCACAGCACCTATGACCCCGTCCAGCCTCGGAACGAGCCCCAGCCTGGCTCAAGTACTGACTCCTCCTGTTTCTGCGGACAGGAGCGTCTCCCTCTCGGACGCGGTACTCGCTTCCCCTCCTCTGCTGCTGGCCTCCTCTTTCCACATTTACATTTAAAGCCGCATAACATCAGCAGCTGTTATATCGGTTTGCGATGCCGTTTAAATCCAGGTGTAATGGAGACTCTAAATCTTTGCTTAAGGGCAACAGCACTGGGAATGGGTGCTGTAGGAAAATGAATTAAAATTGAATTGCATTATATCCAGCTGCAGTTTCTCTGATAACGACACATGCTGCACAGTGGATACAAATATATATTTTTTTAAAAACAAACAAACAAACAAAACCACTCATGATATTATTAATTTATAACAAATGACATTTATAGAAAGCCACTAATATGTCTGCGTAATTATAATAAACTAATTATGATGGCATTATTAACAATAAAATAAAAAAAAACAATAAAAATAAATTATTACAATAAAACCAATAATAATCATAAAAATGGCGACAATGACAAATTGGTGCTTGGGACAGGCTTTTGCCCACCCTGATATGACCTTCTGATGGATAAGTATCTGGAAGACAGCTGGACAGACGGATTATAAACATAGCGAGCGCTGGGAGAACACAAAGCAAAAGCGGCGGAGGCTGGCACAAAACGGCGGGTCCGGCGACGCGACTCCGGGTGCTAATCTACGCAGGCATCAGCCGCACTGCTGCACATACACAGGGGATCAGGAGACAAGCCTTAATTTGCTCCACTTGTTCAGCTTAAGAGATTTCCCTACGGATGTAAATAGATTAAGGATATGGTGCTGCTCAGTGTGAAATATCAGCAGGTGGATAATAGGGTGCTGTATAACTTATCATTTACGTCGCAGGCTTAATGATATGGGCCTGATCCCAGTGCCGTTTCGTCCGGATTCACTGTAAGTTGGGCCCTCTTTCTCGGCTTCTTTGCATGGACGCGGC
>JAODKL010000039.1:2513833-2524065 GCA_026780765.1 Petrocephalus schoutedeni | reverse complement strand
GCCTGATCCCAGTGCCGTTTCGTCCGGATTCACTGTAAGTTGGGCCCTCTTTCTCGGCTTCTTTGCATGGACGCGGCTTCCCGGGGATAACAGCCCTGGGCAAGTTGTTCTTTGTTCTGTGGCTTTCAAACTACCCCCGTGCCTGTAACGGGGAGCGGCGGCAAAGAGCCTGACTGATAAACGGAAGGCACAAAGTGTTCTGTTGCGTACCTGAGAAAATCACCGGCACTCCGGAATATTACTTCGGCTGTTTATTTGGCTGAAAGCTATTTCTGAAATGCACTCCATGACAGCGGCAATTAAATTTTATGCAGTGGAAACTTTTTGGTTTGATATGTAGAGTAATTAAATTGGTAACCGCAAAAAAAAATAACACTCCAAGATAGTGTCTCAGGCCTTTGCATTGAACAGGATCGTTCCGTCTCCATTGTTCCAGGGGAATTCCCCCCACTGCAGCCCTTTGGCTCTTCTGATGGTGGAGGCCAGTGGTGAATTCAGCCAACTCACCTTAACAGAACTGCTGGCTGCATTCCTGCCCTTAGGTGTGCTTTTTGTTTCTGAGATTCGCCTGTTCTTCTTCTCCCACTGCTCAGAAGACCACTCCTACAAAAGCCACTTTTCAGAGTAATGAAAGTTTTGCAGAGAAGTCCTTGAAGTTCTGAATGAGCCGCACTTCATGAAATTGCCTGTTGATTCTGTATAGTGACATATGGAGTGAAATGATTCGCAGTTTCTTAGGCTCTGGGCTCACCTGTTCCAGAGGAGCAGTTATGGAAGACAGATGGATGGATGGGTGACACAGATACTTTGTTTTGCATCTGAAACTAATTTTGATATCACAGGCATGAAGTATGTGTTCTCGTCCATAGCTGCCTCATGATGTCAATCCTCAGACTTAAACACCAAAATGATCTTAACTGCTACCCCTAATGTAACATCAGCAAACATAAGCGCCTCTTAACATGTCCCAGCAAAGACCTGTCTCTTAAAGTTACTGAGATCTTTTCTTCTAAGCACCATAGCCAAAATAATGGATAACAGAAAAGTGCTTATAGCATGACGGAATGTTAGCATGATGGAATGTTAGCATGATGGAATGTTAGCATGATGGAATGTTAATTGCTTAATTAAGTAAGGAACCATGCCTGTGTGGAACACCTGCTTTCCATTTGCTTTATATTCACAAGTGTTTCCTTTATTTGTTCCAGTTACTTGTAGTACATTGTACACAGATGACATATTTTATAACGTATTAATACATATTATAATAATTCCTCATTTCTCCAGACGTGCCATTTTTACCTACTCTGTCCTTTCTAAAGAAAGGTTTATTGCTGGTATTCTTATTATAGCAATGTCAATTTGTCTATTTAATTGTTGCCATCCTTTAGCACATGTGGTATCTTGGGCAAATTACAGTGATAGCGATGATTACAGATTGCATCGTTCACAATCTATTTATATGCTTGGATATGCAGTAATGCACCCAGGGGTACCGACCGCAGCTTGGAAGTCACGCATTGTAACTACCACTGCATACTTTACATTCTCTGCTTATAATTCCCACTTTGACATGGTGCAGAGGGGCCCTTTATTATTCTGCGAAATTAGGGCTCTTGCGTATCTCCCAGCCTACTCACTGGCTTAGTTGTTGTTGGTTAATTTGCCCACTATGGATTTTTATCACAAACCTCCCAAAATCCTACCATGGACATGGTGGTGATGGTAAATGGAACGAAGATCTGTAGATAGCGTGTCGCTAATGCTCTGAACCAGAACCTGCCCAGTGAGTTCTGTCGCCTCGATGACCTTAGGTGCAGCACCCATACGCTACCTTTAAAAAGTTCTGCCCAGCTCCAACATCCATCTCTTTTACCATCATGTCAAATGCAATCTTGCCATGAACTTAAAATATACATCAACACTAATCCTGCCTGTTTACTTTAGTAATTGTTTTCTAAATATTTTATCTTTGCACAGTCCTTGTACAGCTCTCCTGTGCCCTTCATATGCGGCGGTTAGCTGCGGCGTGTCTGAAACCCCTAAATCCCCCAAATTGCTCTTTCAATTTGTCCTCACCGCTACAATAAAAATAACCGTTTGTTTCAATAAAAAGGTCGGGAGGTGTTCCACAAAGCAGGATTTCTTTATTGGCCACATAAAATAAGCCAAATGTAAGGACTGTCCAATAGGAATGTCACTTTTCTCTCCTCCTATTGGACAGTTTTCATGTTTGGTTTAAGTTATCCAGGTAACTGGGAGATTCTGCTTTGTGGAATACCCCCTCCCCCAATCCTGGCAAGAGCAGGATGGGCAGTTGGCCAGGCTGGCATCTTCTGGGGGGGGGGCAACTCCATCGGCGCCGCCCTTCTGGCAAGCTTCAGTGCTGCGGCCACTGAACCAGCTTCACCGCTGGCATCGCCCCGGCGCTCGCCGTCCCAAGACACAGTGAAATCGGCCAGCGACATCTGCCGGTGATACAGTACTGGTGATGTAGTTTGCCTAAGGAGCCACATGAACTTCGAGTGGCACTGATTAATAGAGTAATATGTGATATAGCAGTCACTTCGTGGTATAACCATATGAACAACTAAACTGTAGGATATATAAAGACATTTGTCAGTACAATAACCACTGCACGTTAATCCCTGCCCATCATGTGTCTCTGGCCCTTCCCTCTCCCTCCCAGTGTGGCTCGCCTGTTATTTGTTACGTTCTTGTTAGTCCCTGTCGTGACGAGTGTCTCCCCTGCCTGTTACTGTGTTACTGATCCTATTCCCTGCTAGCCTTGGCCGCCCTTCTATTTGACCCCTTGAGATCCTTTTGTTTCGGTTCTTTGGTTCCTGTTTGAAAAAAAAAAAAATCCGCAAACCGCTACTCAGGCTGTATCTGGGTCCCTCTGCCTTCATACTCATGACCCAGTATCACTAGTAAGTATTCCTCAAATGTATAACAACATTTGAGGTCCTGAATTCATACTTCGATAAAATAACAACTGCAATGGCGATAAAACTGAAGCATCCAGAGTATTAAATCAACAATATATATTGTTTTCATATTGCATGCATCCGTCTTCAAAACCCGTATCCCACGGGAGAGGCTGCAGACCCTGGGCCAGACCCCACGGCATTACGGGGCACACACACCCGCACACCCCCAGCTCTTGGGCATCGCCCTGTCTTTTGGGGAAGTCCCCCACCATGAGGGGAGAATGTCCAGATTACAGGCACAGAATGGAGAGGAGGTTTCATGGAGCTCGGAACACCAAAGCACTCCCACTTAGCTGTCTAGTCATTTGTTCCAAGACTGTTTGACTTACTTACGGTTTGCCACGTATAGTAAGAATTCTTACTAGCAATGTTGTGATTCCTCAAAGTGGTGAATATAAAGTGAACTGCACATATGCTCAGAAGCATTCGCCAGTAAGAGCAAGAGGCTACTCGCCAGTAAGAGCAAGAGGCTACTCGCCAGTAAGAGCAAGAGGCTACTCGCCAGTAAGAGCAAGAGGCTACTATGACCAGCACCCACCCATCCATCCAGGGAATAACCCAGGACAGGGCGCCAACCAATCACAGGAGAGAAGTATGAATGCCCCTGAGTATCATAACGTCTTTGTATAAGTCGAGTTGGATGCACTGCTTTGTACGGCTCGCACATGTCCCAAGGATGATATCAGCACATAAACAAATTAGACAGACAGAATCAGAACAAGCTGAAAAAAAAACAGCTCATGCCTGCTAAATTTCATATTGAAATTAAAGTTAAATCACTTTTTTATTTTAAAGCAACACATTTGTTGAATAATCATTAAATGTTAGACAAATCTTGATTTTTTTTTTTAACCTGATTTTATCGAGTTAAATAAATTTGTTTTATGCATCACCTGTCTGTCATGTTATGCATTATCCCGGAAGCCACCTTTTATTTTGACGTATATAAATATAAGTTCTCTTGGGTCTGTTGTTCCGCAGTCCAGAATCCTATAGCAGGCTGGAGCATGATGCCCTACATACTAAAATACATAACTTGCATTTATGACAGATTTTTTTTTGTAAATTTTGGCTTTTTTCTGGTATTTTGGGACTTTTTGGAAACACTGCATCTTTTCCTGGGGGGATACCTGCAGCCCGGGTTTGAGCTTTATTTATAAAATGCACTGCAAGCATCTGCACGGGACTCCAGACCTGCTGGAGTTCCGAACCCAAGACAGACTCACTGGCAGACAGACTTGCGGTGCAGTGAAGAATGCGCTTGCTGTTGATGTGAGCAGGGAGCATAGCTGTCAGCTTGCTGCCTGAGTCTGTTTACTCACTGGCTGTTAGTCAACGTGAGTGAGATGTAAACTAGCTCAAAAAATAATAAATAAAATCCCTGTGTGAAAACAGTTGGGCAGTCAGGGAGGAATGGAGTTTGATCTAATCATTGCTGTTAATGTTAGCAACCTGAAATGAAATGCGAACCTTATGGTATTTTCAATGAATACGAAATTATGCTAAATATTATAATATGATATGAAATAATTAAACTCACATAAACTGTACATGTTCATTATATATTTTAATTCTTAGTAATCGTAGTCATTGTGCTTTGTTGATTAAAAATAGGCACACGATTATGTCCCTTATGTTCAGCCCGAGGAAATTAGCAGTTTGACTCACGGAAAGGATATCAGACCAAACTGAAGGGCACCAGTGGCATTTTGTTGATGTGACTCGCCCTTGCAATTTGCTGCTGTGATTTTGTACAGAATTGGAAGACAACAGACAACCAGTAACACATTGTAATTATAGTACATTATTAGTGCTAGTAGTACAGCTGGTTTTAAATTCAAACAAATGCCGAAAAATGTGATTGCTAGCATATATTTAATCCTGCACATTTTGTCAGTTGTCACAAAGGCGACGTTTCATTTGCCTTTGCTGTAACAAGTGCCATTTTAAAAGTCAGCCTTCAGCATTTAGATTTTTTGAACCTGCTTGGGTCTTAAACTGGTGCGTTTTGGGGCAGTTCTCTTTATGCAGGAAGCAAAGCAGCTCCAGAACCAGACTTTTTATACTTTACTCCACCCGGTCCTTCGCTTTTTGTGAAGCCGGCCAATGAATAGGCTTTCAGTGATGTTCTGCTCTTGCTACAAGTTCCCATAAACAGCCAGAACACCCCCCACCCCAAAAATAATGACCTATTGTGGGTATGTAAGTCTGTCCTTGGATGGATTGGTGCCCCATTCTGGGTTATACTCTGTTTTGTGCCCGTAGCCTCTGGGATAGGCTCTGGATCCCCTGTGACCTTGAATAGGACAAGCAGTTATAGAAAATGGATGGATGGCTGGATGGCTGGATGGATGGCTGGAAGGATGGCTGGATGCATGGATGGATGCATGGATGGATGGATGGCTGGATGGATGGATGAATGGATGGATGGCTGGATGCATGGATGGCTGGATGGATGGATGGATGGCTGGCTGGATGGATGAATGGATGGCTGGATGGATGGATAGATGGATGGATAAGCAGACCTAATGTGGATTAACCTATGTTAATCTATGTTAACCTTAATCTATGCTTTTGTGTTTATTGATGCTGTGCAGCATTTTAAATGGGATTGAAGCTGAAATTAAATACTTCTAAAAGAAAATGACAAGGTATCTTCATAAATGACTTGGATTATTGTAGCTGTGTGTGCATATCTGCCCACAAAAATAATAGATGTGCCCACTAAGGAATAAACTGCCTATAAAGATTAACTGCAACTGCAATAATTTGGGGTTCCTAGCTGCTTAATCATTAATGTAATCAAGGCTCTGATAGCAAAGGATAACTCATTAACTTATACTCACAATAATTTGTAATAGTGAAACAATGAAAATGGGAAAAAGATTAATTACAGATGGGTACGTGTGCTTTATGGGAAGGGACCACAAAAGAGCATTCTTTAATACGGCTGCACAGGAAAAAAACAATCAAACTAACCACTAGAGGGCTCTACAAAAGAAGGGAGGTAGAGCGATTGTCAATATGGCCGTCAGTCAGCTTAGACAAATGAAAGATATTCTGTCATCTGCCAGCAGCCCATAAACAAGGGCACAAATGTTGTCTTGCTGATTTCAGTAGTGTGCTGCAGACCTGACTCCAGGCATAATATGACAAGCAAGTGATCACAAAATAATTAGCCATTTACACATTCCATTTTATCCCACTTGCAGGCAGGAGAAGCCAAATACATTAAAAAGAAGCTTTTAAAATAATACAGAGAGAGAAATTGATTCAAGCATTGCACAGGAAAAAACACATTCGTTTGGTCTTTAAATGCAGTGGATATATGATTCCAAGAACCGCATCTGTTCTCGCCTAATAACTGCAGGGTGAAGTAAGGTTTGTAAGTCAACTTCCAGTACTGAATCGTAATCTCTGGCCGAGATCACGCCTGGGATTTGGTCACAGGTAACTTTATTTTCACGTCAAGAAAGATGGCAGATTAGGAAGTGAATGACGGCCTCGTTTCTGCCGCGAATGAAGTGAGCGCCCAGGAACCCGAGAGTCTTCCACGCGTTCAGAGCTTCCTGACAAACCCCCCCAAGGCCCAGGCAGGGCCTTTATTATCTCCCCGGCCGTATAGCTACGTGAGCATCCGGTATTGTGTTGGGGGAGCGCTCGGGGATCCGCACCACGCACGCGTACGGGGATCCTCTTCCATTATCAGCAGACGCCAGGGTGTCTTTATCTCTCGCCGCTCGCAGAGGGCTTCTCCCCGGCAGGCCGCTCCGGCGGCCCAGACTCCCTGGCACCGGATCACAGCGCCGGCGCTGGCTGAGCCTGAGCGCCCCCGATGCTCCCGGGCAGCTGTGAACTTCTCACCCCGTTTCCCCGCGTCCTCTCTATCCCGGAGACAAGTGTCAGTGCCCCCTAACCTCTCAATTCCTCCTGTCAAGGATTTAATTTCGACAGACACGCTGCAGCTGTAATTAATGTCAGTGCCTCGTTGCCTGCGATGCCCCGACTGCGGCTGCCTCTGCACCAGAGTGCACCAGGACACTTGAGAGACAGGCTTCAGTTCTGACACTGTAGGCCATCTGCCACCGTCACTCTCTCCTCCTCTGTGAGAATCTGAAGGCAGAGCCAGACCTAACTGCCGCCGTGCAAGTGACCGGCTAATCCCCTTAACACACGGGATGATGCAGGCACCAGCTCTAATTGATTCCGAAATAGCTGTGCTTCTATCTGCGTGGAAAAGGAAGGGCTTTGTATGCCTTGCGTGGGCTGTGGTGGAGGCATCAGGATGTAAGCCATGATGGTATACTGCGAAATCTGATAAGAAGCTTAAATTTATGCGAATGTGCTAAAAAATGCACGCAGAATTTAAAAATCCTGTTACGATATACGGTGCAGCTCGCGCCACCATGTATGTATGTATCATTCTTCATTTACTCTTCATTTAGACAGTACATATCTTAACCTCATTCATTCTCTCTGGAAGCAGGACCACCAAAAAGCTGGACATTTTACTTTTTAAATTTTTTTAAAAACATCACATATGTATCAAATCCTCTTCCTGATTCCGGGAGGCAGAAAACGTGATTATTATGGCTCCTCTAAGCGCCATACTTTCTGCCAGCTTTTTTTTTATACCAAGCGACTCCTTATACTGTGAGAATTATTTTTGCAGCCTCAATTTGCAAATGAGCTTTATCGGTTGTGCAGTGTGATATGTAACCAGGACAGAGATATTTAGCTAGTCTAAGTGCATTTTTTTACATTACATCATGTACAAATTTGACTTAAGTACAGCTGTGTATTTTTTGCAAAGTAATTAACTATGTTAATGAAGTTGTACCACGAGTGGATAATAAAAGAACAAAATAAGGTACAAAGGCCAGTCCCATACAAATCAGATTTGACTCATTTATTTTTTGGCGAATTTGTCAAAATTATATTCAGTGGTGTTCATAAATAATTCAGTTTCTCAGGCAACTTTATATACGTTTAAATGTTCGTTCATTTACCCTTCAAGTCAACTCTTTGACTGTCTTCCGTTTCCTTTAGACGCTGTGGGTCTATATCACCCATCTCCCGCCCCCTAGTGGACAAGGCTGGGTTTTTACTAAGCTTGGCACCATCTATTCAATAAGAAAATAATGCCAGCCACCAAAGTTGACACTGACCGATAGTATTTGCATCAGCTGCCTTCTGCGTCTCATGCTTTAGCGACGTGCAGCTAATTTCTGTTCTTGCTTTTCCTGATTAGCGCTAAAATAATGGCCCCCATGGAGATAATGTTCCAGAAATGTTGCATATTCAAATATTCAAATGCAAACATTCACTTGAAAATTGGTGTAACTTTAAAATAATGGTTAGAATTATTATTAACATAAATAATGCAGACATACTGCACACAATAATGGACTGGAGATGATAATAGGTTTTATATGAGGAATACCTATGATTCTTGTTGTTCAAAATAGGACAAAACATGTCCTCTGTCGGAGCCTAAAATACTCTCAAAAGATATTTTTTGTGAAGTGATTAATCTCACAGCAGTTGCTCCCTTTGTAAGAACTTTTATTTTAATACAAAACAATGCCAATTATGGTTAAAATAGAATTAAATTCTGTGACCCAGGCCAGATGCTGTGCGGTGGAACTGTTGATTAGGAAGATTTCATCCTCGGCTCGTTGCATAATCTCTGGCTTGCCAGAAGGAGACGGAGAGAAAAAAAATCATTCATATTCAAGCAAAGCCTTTTAATGACTGTGCTATCTAGCTGCTAAATGAACGTGATTCCTGCAGGAGGCAAGCGCACCTGTATGTCCTCACTGAACAACACAGTGAGGATGCAGTACTTCAGACTGCTGGGCCATGGCAATTTTTTTTTCATTTAACAAAAACTGCCAGTGATGAAAATACTCACTCTTTTCGCTTTGTGCCTTCTTTGTCGTAAGAAGGCATTTTGATAGAATCATAATTGTTACTCTGTAATTTTCATCATTCTTGCGAATGGGCATAATCACATTCATTATTAACATGCTATTTTTTGCCATTTTTCAGGGATAATGGATGCTGGAAAATGAATGGGAAACTATATATATATATATATATATATATACAGACACACACACACTCACACAACACATATAGGACGTTTAGTCTGTATTGCCCACAGCTGGTACTGAAATGTGTCAAAGATAGAGCCTACACAGATGACATTGCAATGCAACCCATTTATAGATCACAATTTCATAATGTCAAAAAACGAAACCGTATCATATTAGACTGCATCTCCTATTAAAGGGAAAGAATGTGAAATAAAAATCTCCATTATCTTGTGGAAAGAAACCCTTTAGCTGGCTTTTGGAAGGGAGAACAAGGGAAACTTTGTTTATCAGACCTTTGCATGACCTGCCTTTTTCAGTTACATAAAGTTTCCTGCGAGTTTAATTTGAAATGCGCCGTGAGTGTGTTGGGGCAGCCAGTGGCAATCGCGCACGGCCCCAGCCCAGCACAAAGCCCCCTGTCAAACACGCAATAGGGGGCTGTCTCCCGCGCCGCGCCACGCGCAGATACCGCCTCTGAAGATGAAAGCTCTTTATTACGAGCAGGGAAAACAGAAAATAAATAAACGCAATTTACATCTTACAGGGCCAGGAAAGAAGCACTTCAAGCTTTCTCCTTCGGCTATGATGTGCGATCGTAGTGACTTGTCGTTTCTAATGAGATATAAAAAAAACAGTTTTCACTGAATCTGGTTCAATTTTTTGTATAATATTTGCAACCTTAAAATAATAAATGTATGTTTTTTTGTTCTTGTTTTAATTCAGACGTATTGAGGCCCGGTTAGATACATTGATTATTTATTTATTTATTTATAATAGTAAATGAAATTGGACACAAATGTAGCTTCTTCAGATATATTTTTTCACTTCACATTGAGCAGCAAAATGTCATTGAAGACCACGCCATCGAGCAGCTCATATGCACAACATGCATGCACAAAAGACAGTCAAACACACTGGACAAAAATATCCACAATATAAAAAAGTATAAAACCAGAAATACATACAGAAATAGATGTTTTGTGTATACATATGTTTATACAGAAATGCATGTATTCATATTTAATGGGTTCCTTCAAGTTTGGCATTTTCAGGAGAATCATTTTTAAAACTCTATGACACACAATGCAGCTGCGAAATATCTTCTCAAAATACCTTACAGAAATTTTATTGCAGGCACTTCAGA
>JAODKL010000039.1:2490737-2501170 GCA_026780765.1 Petrocephalus schoutedeni | reverse complement strand
CTTCTTACCCCCTTTTATCGCCCTTCCTTGTGAAGTTGTCACACTTCAAAGCGACGGGATTGACAGCACTGCCAACTAAAAGATTCTATTCATCTGCCGAGTGGAATTACACAGGCGTCTCTCAGTGGCACCACTTCAGAAACCCGCTCGCTTTTCTTTAAATATCTGGCCCCTGTATGACACCACCAACACAAAATATGTCTGCGAACAGAACAGAAGGGGAGAAAAAAAGAAGATATATAAAAATCCTTGAGAAGAACTGCGGTTTCGCGGCTGAATCGAGTGTCGGAACGTCAGTGCTGCGCAGACGATATTGCTAAATTAAACCGCAGCTGAGTAATATTGTGAGATTGTCACTGGGGTGGAGTCACTAGCCCACCATTGGTGGAAAACAAAATGTCGGGATATTATCAATTTCTTTTTTTCTGAGAGGGGCTTCCCAGAGCCAGCCGACACCACGATCACAGTGCTTCACAGTGCCCTCAGCTACAGCAGTATGCCCGAGAAAGGGGTTTATGGAAGATTCCGGGTTCTCATTTTTCTCATGAAGTCTTTCTTCTGAGGCGCTCTGCGTTCGCCGGGTGCTGTAGGCAGGGCTGACCTCGCCTGGTCATGGCAGACACTGGATTGTTCCTGACCTGCCCGGCGCAGAAATCTGTCAGCACTGGGGACCAGTCCTTTACCTCTATTACACAATCCATCACACCTGCCGGCCTGTGATCTTGCTTTGTGTCCCAGGCAGAAGATGTACATCAAATCTGCCGCTGTAACAGTGCCTAAATGGGAATATTCTGTGACTGTTCGGAAAGGCGAGTTAAGAATACTGCTGATTTGCGTCCCAGTGTGTCCCGTACGTGGTTTATAGGAGGATATTATCGTGCCACATGGCGCTGGTCACAGAAACATTTCAGAGTCTCGTTTTTAGGAACATCACGGAAGATGCGTGAACATGCATGTGATAGTAATAACATTTGATAAGATGCTTTGAGTGCAATTCTGCAATGGGAGTTTTTACCTTGATCTTATTTCGAGCCATTTTCTAGCAGCCATCTGGGAAATTTGAGGGCTGAGGTGTGAAAAAAGAACCTAACATTCTTGTTTTATGCTCATGATGAGATTTTGTCAAAAAAAAAAAAGGTAGTCGCAATCTGTGAGGTAGGTATGCATCAGGGTGGGACGTGCACTGCATTTCAATGCCATCTTGGTTTTTGAGCCCCCCCGAGTCTGCCCCCCTCCCCCAAACCTGGGATGACACGGCTGTCCCGGGTCCCACATTTTTCTCGGCGACCATTCTCGTTTTTCTTTCCTTGTGGACTCCGGGACTGATTGCTGGCCCACCACTCACAAACCTATTAACCAGGGCTAAAACCATTTTGCAAGGTTTCTAGAAGAATGAGGTTTAATTTGTTGCACTTTCCCTGACCTATTGTTCACAAGGCAGGTCCAGACATAACAAGAACAATGTAAACAAGCCCATACATTCAGAACCGGTTCCCTGCTCCCCCAACACTGTTCCCCAGTCACTGACACTATATTCAGCAGAGTAAAAAGATCTTATGTCTAACAAGACCAAGGCAGCACAACCTTCTCCACCAGCTCCGGCAAAGGCAATGAATGTGTTGTGATGGGTACTTCTTTGTAAGCTAAGCGGCAATCATAGCTGCAATTACCGCAGCATAATTACAGGACTAATTGGACATAACGGAATAATTGTGGCTGTAGCCGCCAATACCGCGGTACCAGTGAGAATAGCAGGAGCCCAAGGCGATCAGGAAACATCTGAGCCGTGGAATAGGAGCCTGTGCGCTTGGAAGGAATCGCAGAGCCCTCTATCCCCCCCAAAACGAGCCCCCACCGTTACAGACTCCATGCACTAACCTCACCACCAATGGGCTGGACGTGTGACAGAAGCTTCTGGCAAAGCAGGCCGGCAAGCCAGTCAGAAGCAACGCCTTGGAACGCACACCACTATCCATCACTGTTGTCAAGCATCCATCATTATTCGAATATAAGGCCTCCTCTGTTAAGCGGCTGCTTTTCCTTCCTGGGCGCGGTGTCTTTATCAGAAGACCTCTACCTGATTTATGACACAGGCAAGAGAAATTTTGCTCTGTGGAATTATTGGTAGGTGTGTTGAAATAAACAAACAAACAAATAGGTAAGTAGTTAGTGTAATGAGTCAGAAACAGAGAATTTCCGTATATGCCTCTATCAAACCAACTTCTCTTCCAGAAATTTCAAGGAGAATGGAAAGAGAGGTATTTAAATCTGCATGTAACCACCCCACCGTGTGGCCAGGCTCCATTGGCTCGAGTGGAACGTAGCGCACAATGTAATGTCAATAATGCAACTTGCAAACAGCACATCCTAATAGATGACAAAGTGGATTGTTCTCTCTTTGTTCGATTTTAATTCAAAATATGCTCTGTGCTCTTTACGTAATTCATATTTCTGCAGGAGAAAAGAAAAAATGCTGCAAGGAATTACAGCAATGACCCAGATTCTCTCATGTGAACTCGAAAAGCAGATTACAAATGATATTTATTGATTTCAGTGGTTAATTTGTGCGTTATGAATTCTGTCAAGCCTGTTTGTTTATTACAGAAATTATTATTATTAAATTATTTTGTCAAATGGAATCTCTAACAGTATAACTGTCAATTTGAAGGTCATCAAATGCCTCTGTTTGATGCTAATGGAGCAGAAAATAAGTCTGATTTTTGGGTCGGAACTTTGAAAAGAATACGCTCCTTAGTCCTAATCGCCTCCACTTGCATGAAAGACCCAGTCAAAACCGGACTGTCTCCCACTCGCAGAATTTTTCAGGATGCCTCTGGCTTAGCAGGAGATTACAATGGATTTGCCACTGATCTCACACACTCTTATGCAAAAATAAAAGCCCTACGTTCAATAAAAGCCCCCGCTATGAAGGTTGAAGTCAGTTGTCATGGGATTGTGTCAGGTTTGGCAACTTTGGTCAGATTTCCACACACACACATGCACATATATTTACATGTATGTACCAGTTTTCTGCATTAGAAATAGTCTGACGGGTTTGTAAACTCCATAAATACTTTTGATGTAGCTAATTTTAGGTTTATAATGGAATATTATATTTGGCATTAGATTGCTTGATTGAGCATGAGTCTGGAAGCCTGGGTGTCACGGCAGCTGTGTGAGAGTCGGCAGGTCTGTATGGTGATGTGTATAATTGCCTGTGCCAAAGATTCAAGACTTAGCCGTTCTCTTCCTCTGACTAACCAATCAAAACATCTAAAAAAATAATAATCAAAAACCACCCACACAACAGCCCACACACATTAAGAACGATTGACTCTATTGTGAGCTTGAGAAGCAGAAAGTATTGTCCCTCTCTCAAAAACGCCATCAAGGTGAACATGGGTCTATTTGGACATCAGAGTTTGTGATTAAAAAGTCCACAGCTGATACTGCAGAAAAATTATGCCACGGAATGATGAAATACAGGTGTAACAAGCCAGTAAGGTTTATTGTGGCACATCCTAGGCTGCCACTAATACATTTTTTCTGAACTTTCTTCACATTTTGCCTGAGGCTCAGGTGGGTGGTTCCGGGGGCACTGTGGGCTGGAGCTGTTTGTTTCCTGCTACTGTGCAGATTATAATTGCCCGTAACTTGATGAAGAGCCTTCTGGTGGTGATGGTTTGTCAGCCCAAATCACATTTGACAAATGTGCCAGTAAGTGTTGAAGCACACATGGCTACAGGTTCTGTCTGCTGTGTCGTGCTGACTCTGCATTAGAGGCATGTTTAGGTGGATTTTTGCTAAGATTATATACATATATATTTGGGCTATCTAGACTTATCGCTGAGGTATAGACTTAGAATGAGAATCATTTTGCTTGTTTGGTGAATATGTAACTTTTGTGCATTTTCAAAATCCATTTCTCCAATCATTTGTGAACCAAGAGGGCATAGTTGGTTGCACACCGGTCCATCAAACAATGCACACTGGTCCATCAAAAGACAGTGATCTTTGCTGACACATGCATGCACATTAGGGTTAATTTGGAGTCATTTATTGCCGTAAACTGCATGGCAAACTGCGGCAGGTAGCGGAGAGGCATGCGTCTGCAGGACAAGCATGCAGGCTGCACACAGACACACACAGCTCCTGTCTGCATCCCTCCCAGCCTCTGCAGCTGTGCGTCATGGCAAACTGCGGCAGGTAGCGGAGAGGCATGCGGCTGCAGGACAAGCATGCAGGCTGCACACAGATACACGCAGCTCCTGTCTGCATCCCTCCCAGCCTCTGCAGCTGTGTGTCTGGCGGCTCAGTGCCGCCTCCATGCCTGTCGGTGACCATTAGGACTGGGATCGGGAGCTGGGGGGGGGGGGGGGCAATACGGAATCTGAACCCTTTCTGTAGTGTTGTTGTTTTGCTCAAACGCAGCTTCTTTCGTTGCCATGGTATGTAGCAGAGGTCATCACTGCATAAATTTGTGCCAAAAAGAGGGTCAGAGCCTTGCCTGGCAACTGCTCAGATGAATAATTTATTTGGCAGTGTTGTTCAGAAATGGAAAGGAGAACATACATACACATACATATATGTGTGTGTCTATATAGATATAGTGTGTGTGTGTGTGTGTATATATATATATATATATATATATCAGTGGTGATTGCTCTAAGACTACAAGGGAAGCTCCGCTTCCTCAAATATATCAGAAAGTAAATGTTCAGTTATGCACTATCGTATTGATATTGCTTTTAGTAAAACTGTGCTAAAACGGGTTCAACTCAATGACAAGCTGGTTCAGAGTCAACTGTTTATCGTAGATTGTCTGATTTTCTTCTCATACATTTCCGTGGCAGCACAGTGCATTAACTCCTATTGAAACGCAGCTTCAGTGGGCTTCTATGGCACAGCACAGAATAGCTTTTTTCAAGCTATAAGCTAGACGCTTATTGGATAAAAGCAGCAAAATCTTCACTTCTAGGGAAGCTCAGCGTCTCTGGGAGTGAATGGAGCAGAGGGCGGGCCAGGACGCTGGGCTGGTGCATGATGATTGGCGGAACTGTCTAAAGGGCGGAGCCCCTTTCTGATAGACAGCAATTTTAAATATACACCGGAATTGGTGCGATTTCGAGCTCAGTCCCATGTGGATTTGCAAGTGAAGTCGTGAGACAATCTGCTGCACATAGTGTGTTATTTGCTGGTAAAATAAACATATATATAAATCATTCTTTAAATAAAAAAACATAATTATAGTGTTCTCGAGCTTCCCCTGTTTGAAAGACCCAAGCACACCCCATCTCAAAGGTTGCATGTTAGGGGAGAAGCCAAAGTTTCCTGCAGATAGTTATGTTTATTCGTCGACAGACATTAGTGTTTCCTGAAAGAATATCTTCCGAATGTGTCAAAAACCCATGTGTGAGTTCATTCCAGGCCTGTTTGTTTTCTCATGATGGGTCTTTGTCGTCTGTTTTGCTTCGTCGCTGAACATGCTTGTGCCACGTTTATGGTGGCTAAAATATAGAGTTTGGGCTCTTTGTATTCCTTTGTGTCCGAAGGATATTTAAAAGTGTAAAGTCTGCATTTCCAGCAAAGTCAGTTAAAACCCCTATACCCTGCAAGACATCCTTAAGAAGACTCCAACATGTGGGTCGCCAGCCTCTTTTAAGAATAGGAGGCTGAAAGGTTTCACATTATTTTAGCGCAAGGAAAGCTATCACCTATTTTCAGCATGGGGCAGTAGTGATGGAAGGCCCCGCCTTCTGAGGAAGCAGCCAGCCACTCAGGATGGGTCATTGCACATCGAGACATGATGTAATGTCAGGACATTGAGAGATGCTAACGCTAACGTCTCGTACCGCTCCATGGCGACCGCCATCATGTGAGCATTGTGCGGAAGTGTCTGACTCTAACTCACTGATGTCTTTCCTCACGTGGCCGGGCTTTGCCTGTCGTTTACCCAGGGAGTATTAATTTCACAATTCCTGACTGGAAACAATCTACCAGTGCTGAGAATCATAATCCTTTAAAAAACGCAGTTTACACTGCAAAGCCCTGTAAATTCATTATCATTTTAAGTCTCGCCTGGAAGGTACTGAGCAAAAATATCATATCATAGTCAGAGGCGGCTTCAGCGCAGAAATCGATTTCTGAAAAACTTGTATCTAGATTAATACTGAAAATAAATCTGTCTGCTTCCCAAATATTGATTTGAGTCATTTGAGGGCATAAGTTTCTATTTAATTAATTTTATTGATTTTTTTAAACCATATGTACATGAATCTTAGGTGAAAATGCTTTTAATACGAGGGCCATTATGGCCGTGGACTAGCTCAAAAATTGATTACCCACAATAAGGAGCTACATATCTTTTTTAAGACATGAGAAAATGACTTGTTCTGTTGTGGCTCCCAAACAAGCTTTGCATTTTATTTTCTGTTCTAGCGCAAAAGCTCAGATGGAAAATAAAAAATACATCTTCTGGCCATTTCCCCAGATTTAGCGGCACGATGCAGCTACGTAATGAATGAGACAAAAACCATAAAACGGGAAATAAACGTCAGAAGGTCAGAAAGTTTCACTTCCTTTCCGTGTGCTGCCCCAAAAACACAGGAGGCAGGAAGCGATTTCATTTAACAGTGGCCACCGGAGGTGCTTACACCCCGGAGAAAGAAGACGGTCTTCAAAGCAGTGGGCCTCCACCGGCGATCTCCGCACTGACGCTTTACTGGCTAGCCAGAGGCTTTACTGATACGACGTCTCACCTCGCTTGTGTTCCATCTAGTGTAAGGTGCTGCTTCTAAAAAGCACTGTGTGTGCATACCAGGCAAAGGGATGTTATACAATTCATATATAAAATTTAAAAAAATGTATTAATATAGAATTATAATGATATTCAAAGGCCAACTTGGAAAGGCAGTGTTGCTGCTGTGTTGCAACCTTGTGTTTGCGTTGGTTTGCTCTTGACACTAAAGTTTCCTCCCACAGTCTAAAGATGTACTGTTCAGGTGTCTCAGACGTCTTAGCATTGAGCTCTGTGTGTATGTGTATGGGTGTGTGTGTGTCTGTCTGAGTCATATGACCCAAACAGCTAGTGCTATGGGTGATGATTGAGTGATCAGACCACACTCCCTTCAAAGAATTAAAAGGCAGCAAAAGCAAATCATTCTTAGATTCTCAATCATTTTAAAAAAGTATACTTTTCATCTCAAGGCCACGTAAACAAATTTGATCAGTCTGTGAAACCCAATATTCTGAATTCCTTTAATGATGTTTTTTTTTTTGCTGCATATTTTATTGCTGCCCTGCGATGGGCTGGCCCCCCATCCTGGGTTGTTCCCCGCCTCGTGCCCATTGCTTCCAGGATAGGCTCCGGACCCCCCGCGACCCTGAACAGGATAAGCGGGTTGGAAGATGGATGGATGGATGGATATTTTATTGCAGACGTATGTAATCATACAAATCTGTTCGGCTACATTACAGTAAAATGTAGCGACAGGTTTTTTTTTTGTTTTATAGTTAAACTATCCTCCAAGATGGCACTTCAGGCTTCTCCTCCTTAATACGGAACTCTGTAATAATTCTAGACGTGTGGGAAATAAATCGAGATTGGAGATACAAACACAACATAATTTAAAAAGCCGCGCAATATTTCTGCACGCTTCTGCAAACGATATGTTTATCATAAATTAAGAAACTCGTGGGAATGTCCTTCACCCTATGCTGAACTGCTGTGAATGTTTGACCCATATGATTTACAGCAAAACCGCTATATCGCCAATTAATCTCCAACCGCCCCCTCGTGCTCTCTGGGCATTTAGCTAGCCGGGGGGTCTCAGCCGTTTTACATGAAAGGCAGATTAGTCGTTATTCATACATTTCCAGCTGCGGCAGATGCCCTCTTTTTCCTATAGCTATATTTCATTTGTGCCTTCAAAGACGCCGGTTTCTGTACTTTAACGCGAGAACATAATTCTTGTCTAGTAGTCGGCTGACAGTATGATTCACTGTCACAAATATATCTCAATATTTTAAAGCACTTGAAAATATCGTATATTAGCTAGCAGCTTTAAGACATAAAAATGCATTTTCAATATGAATGATGCACTTATCTTTTGTCATTTTATTTTGTTGGTAATCACTGTAGAATAAAATTATTTAATGAAAATGCATGCATTGGCATCCTTCTGAAGGAGTCCCCTGCCTCATGCCCTCTCTTTTCGGGTATAGGCTCCAGATTGGCTATGTGATTATGGAAGATAGATGGGTATTTTTTTACCGTCTTGTGTAATTTCACTAACAATTAAATGTTGCAGTCGATATCCATTTTCTGGTCATTAGCTACATGCCCTTAAATATCCGTATATATAGCCAGAGTGTGCTGCTCACAGGAATGGCTCTGCAGCACCGAGCTTCCCCATGCCTCCTGCATTAGGCATTCAAATAAAGGTGGCCCAGTGCGGGGTCAGAGCTGACCCTGCTGTTTGTCTTCCCTGGGATATTTTGCTCAATATGTATCAACAAGAGCGGAAGGAAACCCCCAGAGCGCGTGGGGCATGGCTACACGGGGCCGCGGCCGGACTCCCATGGCGCCGCTCTGCAGCGGCCCGATAATGCACAGCTGTGCACAGCTGCATCTTTGTTATCCTGCAAACGATTCTGTGCCCCGTGAGTCGCACAGATGACGCGAATCAGCTTTCTGTCTTATTATCTTTCCAGCCGATCTAGTCTCCGGTCTAATTTAAACCACTATCTCGAAAGAATCGACGCTTGCTCAGTAAAAAGATGGCAAAACAAATCTTGTGTTAAATCTTGCTTCTTGTTCAAGATCAAGATTCTTTATTTGTCACATACGTCGTTATACAGGTGCAACACGCAGTGAGATGGATCCTGTGCCACTGTAAAACACGGTAACTTGAGTAGGATTGGGCGCTCTCTCTCTTTCTCTCCCTGGGCTTTTTTTTATAATTTCCACCATGTCTGGTTCATTTACTTAAACCAGAAACACACAAAAACGCTCTCCCTTCAAAGTGAGGGAATCAAGCAAGATATGATTGGACACCTTTCTAAAGACACTCACACTGTGGCAAAACTCTTTATGATATCTTTAGAGCTACAAACCCTAATATGCTCCTTTTTCCTTAAAAGAAAAACTCCTTTATGCAGGCGCTTGAGCCATTGTAAGAAGCTTCTCAATCCCGAGTCCCATCGTCAATTATAGCTTAAATGATTTAAATCTATCATTCACCAAAAAAATTAAAAATAAAAAACAAACTCAATAGTCTTCAGTTCGTCTTCCTCTCTTATCCTAATCGATTCAGTCATATGATAAAAAGTCTTCTTTTTGTAAATTATAACCTTTTCAGGTATAAAGGTAGAAATAATTAAATCCGTGGTGCTCAATTATAAGGACTTCCCTCAATTTTTTAAGTGGGAGCTGCCTAAGTAGCTAAATTAAACATTGATTTTTTTAGGAGGGGAAAAAATGTTTTAGGTAGCCAGGATAGGTAATAGTGAAAATTTTTCACACAAAAAAGACCTGCTAGAACAACAGACATCCCAGAATTATATAGAGCATAGGCCACTCACTGACATGATGAAAAATTTCGTGGTTGTGTGTGTGTGTGTGTGTATGTATATATACACACATAAACATACTGACATACCTACATTTCATAATGCAATAATACAGCTAATTTTAACTAATATATGTCATATATTATAAGTTCACGTTGACATATTGCGATTATGTAAAACGTACTCAAAACCTTTCCCTGCTTTAGTAGTGCTCTGCAATAATTTTATTCATTTGTTGTTTTTTTGTGATTTAAGTGGCAACAATAAAATTAAGTATATCTATGTCTTGATGTATAGAAAATGCCTTATGATGGGTTCTAAGGGTCCAAAGAAGATGTCTGTCCGTATATCTCTCTTTATTCTGTTTGCTGTAAAGACCCGTGCACTTCTTCTGGAATGCAATCTCTCTGCCCGGTGTTTTCAAGTTAAACATTTATTAAGGGACCTTTAATAGCCAGAGTCATTACAAACAGCTTCCTTTCCCAGGCAGTGGCCATGAATTGCACTATACATCAGCATCACTTATTTGAATTACTTTCATATATTAATTGAAATTATTCGCATGGCAGATGTGAGTTTTGCTTTTGTCCATAAAACAAAATGAACTGCACGATAAACCAAAAAAATTGCTTAATAAAACAAAACAGAGAACATTCCCTTCAAATGCCATCATTATGCTTCATTCAGCTTCCCCGGTTAATCGGTCACTTAACATATATAATTATTTTTCTTGTGGCCAGAGAATCACCATTTAATGAACAACGTGAAATATAAGATGAACAGAGAGACCCACTCATAAGTGGAAGGAAATTAAAACATTTGGTAAAACAATGACTCATAAGGCTGGGAGAGGGACATGTAGG
>JAODKL010000039.1:2441508-2454478 GCA_026780765.1 Petrocephalus schoutedeni | reverse complement strand
TGCCGCTCATGAGAATACCACGCCTGAGAGCGAGTCTTACAGTGTGATGTGCAGCAGTGCGGCATCTCTCCTGGGTGACGCTCATGAGAATACCACGCCTGAGAGCGAGTCTTACAGTGTGATGTGCAGCAGTGCGGCATCTCTCCTGGGTGATGCTCATGAGAATACCACGCCAAAGGAATATAAGGGTCACTGCCAGGATTTTTCAGCCACTAACCCCATACAAAGGCAACGTTATCACTACCGAACTGAATTCCTGAATGCCTGTTTAGTAACCAATCCATCTGAGAAGATGCCTTTTATATAATGATCCCTCCATAATTAAAACTAATTTAGTATTATTTGATTTGCTTAACATAATTTACCCTCTAGCCCACTCTGTACGTTTTTTGAGAATTATAGGTGTCACAGATAATTTTCTGCTTGGCAACAGTTCAGGCACCTCTTGATAAATGATTTATTTAACAGTTTCGCACTGGTGGGGATGTTACTGACCATAATCCCGGTGGTGATATGAGAAGGTATAAAAAATGGCCAACATCATAGTCAGCATTCCTAAGGGAAACCCAGAGGAATACACACGCCTTCTAGCTGAATAAATCACTGAGCATTTTTGGGGCCACACCTTGTGCAGTGAACATTTCCTACAGTTGGTTCCTCACTGCAGATGGTGTGCTTCTTCAGTCTTGTAAACTGAAATAAAGATACGAGGACTCTGTAATTCCACTGGACAAGAGTCTAGCAGCAACACAGCTTCTCACTAACATGAACCAACATCAGCGACGACAAGGATGAGAATGGCAAGGAATACACTGCAGGCGTCAGATTCGAGTAGCCTCAGACACGTCAGTGTGCACCCCTGACACACACACACACACACGCACACACACACACACACACATATACACAGTTCAAGTTATTGGATCTGTAGCTGCACAACTCTGTGGGATACAGCTGTTTTGTTTTTATCCAATGGCGTTTCATAACCAGCTGTTGGGCTGTTATGATTGGCTGCTCAGATTGGGGGCAATGTAAAAGCTCTGCGGTCTGGCTTTTCTACAATGAGCAGAAAGCTCCTGTGGCAGTTCCTACCATATTACATCATCATTGTCCTTTGGCAATAAGCTAGAGGCTTACCTGCTGGCCGCCGATGAGATCTTTGCTAAGTTCCTATACTATAGAAGAAAAAAATCAAAGTAACTCCGAAAAGATATTTTTGATCCCGCTCCTGAGTCACTGTTGTTCTTTGTTGTTGCCAGCTTTCTTTTTTTGAGCCACTCTGGACCAGTGATTAATTTCACGTCGTGGCAGAAGGTTATCGATTGCTCTAGCGCCTCTGTTAGCCATCGGAGTCGGCTCTCCCCGGCAGGCGCGTCTGGCCGCGCGGGGCCAACGCGCTAAGATCAACGGCGGGATGGAGGAGGCCGCGCTGCATGGCGGCGATCCCTGCCCCAGTGCTTGATGCGGTGTCAACCCCGGTGACACGGCGGCTTTACAGCCGCGCCGTCCGCGGACAGGCCCGCGGCCGCCTGACAGCCCCTGTCTACGGGGAGCCGCCCGGCCAGACGCACCGCTGACCTCTACGCCCTTCTGTGCATTGTTTACCGTCAGAATTTGGCACCTAGAAGGAAAAAAAAGGTTTGTGTCTCCCTTCCAAACTGAGATCACACCTCGACGATGACGGGATTCGAGCACCTCGAGTGCAGGCCGCTCCTTGGGGACCGTCAGAGCTTGACGTGAGCACTTCCTCCAGCCGACCGCGGGCTGAAACCCCTTTCAGCATGACCAGATGAACTTCTGCTCCTTTACCCTGGAAAGAGCAAAAAAACAAATTTACTACATAGGAAATATAATCACCACTGCATCTATTCCTTACAACAGTTTGCAGAAGAATTACCTTGTTTCTTCCTCTGCCCGCATTTTTTTAGTAATTTAATAAATAAAACAGAATGAGACAAAGCAATAAATTAGGCTTTGGATGCATTTAACCCTACAAGTCAGGGGTTACAAAAATGGACAGCAATTACAGACCAACCTACTTAGCTTCCTTGCCTAAATGAATAGTGTTTTATTCTTGGTGAGCATTAATGCATGAGTAATTATGTAGAATTATTCAATAGGAGTATAATTATGCAAAGTCGTTTAAATGACAGCCAAATCTGGTGCATTATGTTCATTGTTTTGCAAATGTGGTTGATGATTCAGTTATCGGTCTCTGGCTTAGCAACACCTGTTTGGTATAATTAAAACAAACTTTGACATGGAATTTTGACTAAAGCAATCATCATAATCGCAAATGCTGTTCAGCTCCGGTTAATGGTGGATGATGTCTACAGTGTGACGGATCCCCATTTGGGACTTCCCGGATTTATTTTTTAAAATACTTATAAAGTACAGATGAAGCTATATTGCTAATTTGATCCCGCAAATAAAATTAGTCAGCAGCCTTGTCCAAGATGATGTGCTGTCATGATTATGATGGCTTTGCCTTTTAAATGACATATTCAATCCCAGTGTAAGTTTTCGTGCCTGCAATCACAGAATTGAATAACTCGAGGAATGTTGCTTTAGGCATTGAAAACCAGACAATGTACCGCTTAACCGTATCGTTATTAAGGGCACATAGTAGTTACACTAGCCGTTACCACTGTGGATTTGATTCTCAGAATCTGATTGATTTGCATGATCTCCCGGTAATCACGCATGGTCTCCATGTGATCGCACATGATCTCCCTGTGATTACGCACAAACTCTTTGCGATCACACAGATTTCCTCCAGGTACAGCCACTGAGCATCGGTTAAGTCGATTGGTGTCCTTAAATTGCCCATAGATTATACTGGGGTGTGTGTCTCTAAATTGAAAACATTGGCAGATAATAATGCATCCTGAGCCATATTTATCCTGGAGGTGACATGTTGCCTCAGTGGGGAACACAGCTGCCTCACTGTTGGGATTTTTGGGTTTGGTTCCTGCCCCCCGCTGTGGGTACACTGCATGTCCTCTCCGTGCCTTTTTCAGGATATTTTCTGGGTTTCCTCTCTCAGTCCAAAACATGAACTTTAGATGAACTGGCTTTTAAAATTTGCCCAAAGTGTGTATCTGTGCGCAGGGGTGTGAACTCCCACCCCGGCCACAATGCCCCCAGCCGCAAGCTGCCTGCTCCCTGGGTTACCCTCTGCACTCCCTACTAGACCGCTGCTCCTGGAAAATGGACGAGTGTATGTGTAATGAGGGGTTGGCAGTGCGTGTCGCCCCTCCAGGGTAAGGGGTTCGAAGGGGTTCTGTGCGTATGGAGTTTGCATGTTCCCCTGCAGCAGGGCAAAGACATTGCAGTACCACATTGCAGTGCCTGTTTTGTGTCCAGTGATGCCTGGGAAAGCCCCCCCCCCAACCCACTCCAGCCCTGTCCAGGAAAAGTGGATGGAAATGTAATGATTTTTTTGTACTGGAGTGTAATGAAACAAGTGTGTGAGTGAACGGTAACCATTTAAATGAAAAGTTAGAAATTCATATTACACCATACAGCGCTGTTACTGAGCTGGGTATTATATAAAGTATATCAGACCTTGGGATTAAATTATTTAAACCTTTTGTTCTGCCTCATTGCTATATATATTGCACATTTTTAGCAGGTATCAGAAGCCAGAAAACTGAAATGAATTGAAGTATTTAAAATGTCCCAGAGGTTGAACTGTAGTGTAAGTAAAATAGGTTCACCGATAACTTCAGAGCAAGCTCCCGCGAGGTCAAAGTCAATAACCTATTACATGGATTAAAAGACCCTTCCCGTCTCCTCAAAGTTCAGAACCGGGCAACAAATGCCTTCTGATTTTTATTCATTGGTTTTTAATACAAAGAAATAGTTGGTAAAGAATGTGTCAGAATCAATTTGGAATCAGCTGCACACAGCCAGCATAAAGAGAGAATCGTGCTGTTACATTTGGACTTGCTTTCTAGAAACATACATAAAAAAAAGCAAATATCCTGTTTTCTGTAGGAGATGCTAAGAACTTGTGAGTTTGGCACAAAATCTCCCATGATCCACATCTGTGGTGCAGAGACCCGTGCTGGTCAGGAGTTAATAGCATACTGGTTTTATTAACCATGGGTTTAATCTGTGACGGATCTCACAAGCGATATCTGAGAGCCGCCGTGGATGGTATCTAACCTTAGCTCTGAGTCGGTTTCGCTTTGGCTGTTTAAAACATTTAAAGTGATCGGGCATGAGATGCCACTGGTGGTGTGTCTCTGATCGGGCCGTACGCTTCCCAGTGGCGGCAGCTGCACGGCTTCGGGCCTGAGAGCCCCCGCTGAAGCCAGTGCCAGCAAATGCAGCAGCTCCCCCCAGCATGGCTGCGGCCTGCACCGGCCCAGCTGACATTCTGCCATCCGAGGAATGTTACATCAGGAATGAATAAAAATAAACACATCTATTCATAATCACCTCATCTAAAAAGCTACAAAGGAAATATCACATAGCTAAGGAAGATAGCACTGACAGTCTAATCAAGGGAATTGTACCCAGAAGCAGTTAAGCAGACCAAATCCCTGGTCACACAAATCCTTACCAGAAGATATCATTCTGCTTGCAAAAACAGCTTGCATTATTGAAGATAAGGCTTTTTTTTAACTATTTATTCTTTATCTACGGGCTTTTTACAGTTTTCTGTGCTTCAAAACATACATTATGTTCATGGTGTACATCCAAAGTGTCCTGATTGCAGTAATGGTAATAGCAATAACAATTAATAATATTATTATTCTTTTTGCCATCAGGACACTTTGGATCGATGACATCTCCCAGCTGACTTAGGACTGCTTGGTTACTGAAATACAGACCTTAAACAAAAACATCTGGGCAAACCTGTTTGGCATTCTGCCACCCTAACCCTTACCAAATAAAAAAATAAAATAATAATAATAATAATGATGACCAGGAAGGTGATGGATCTATATCAAGCAGCAGTTTTGTTTTTTCAGAATCAGGACTGCGAGTTAATCCACCTCCCTAGGTAATGTCACGGGTCGTTTAACGGCCATTGTCAGTTAAGGGCTCAGTTATGCAGTCTTTATAATACTTTGACGATGCTGGAAAAGCCACAATGGAGGGGCGAGCTGGCTATGTGTAAAAGTCTGGGAAGCAATTTGCCTGTCGGGATTTTTAAATACATCAAGGCAGATTTTTGGTCTGAGCCAGTAACCCGAGTTACGTTTTATTGTAGACTCACTATCAGGGCACTCGGTCTGCCTTGAGTATCTGTTATCTCTGACAACACCACAATTCTTATGCCAAGAGTTAAATTATATTGGAATAATGCAGATCCCCCTAAATGCCTTTATACCTTCTATTTGGTTTAAATGGGATCTGTCAGATAAGAAAATGTCAGTATTTATCGCTATGGCTCACGTGTGGAATCATACAAGATTGTGTGTGTTTGAATAAATAAATTCTTTGGCTAATACTTGCACATGATGGCAACAAAGCTGCACCTAAAAGAGAGAAATCATTTAACATTTAATTAAAAATGCAGCACTCTTTTGGAGTCATCTGAGTCATGTGAAGATTTGAAAGAAAATTACATTTATGTGCCATGGTTTCATTTGTGCCCAAAATGAGAATCATGGATTTACTGGAGACCCATCATCACAAAACACAAACAGATGGTTTGGAATTAAAAAAAGATTAATGAATAATGTCAGACCTCATATGAACATTATCCAAGATGCAATATGGTGGAGAACTATTTATGCTAGAAGGTCTAGCATGCTGGTTTATGAAAGTTTCTGTGTGCTTGTTTCTCTTTCTGCCTCAGAAAGAAACGTTCCAGGTGAAAAGGTGCCACTCCTCCAGCTGGCCGCTAACCGCCATTAGCCTGGCGTAAATCTCTGCAAATGCTCAGTTACTGTTAACTACGGCAGCCTGGGGACCCTGGAGTGATATATGCTAAAACGAAAAGGGATTTTGGGCATGAAAACGGGCGGGACGCTGAGCCAAACGAGGGGAACAGGAGTGGGGAGTTTACCTGCTTGCATCTACTGGGAAGACTGGTCAGGGGAGACCTGTCAGCCAGTGTTATAGGGTGTCTTGCTCTATTCCGATGGATGTTTCCAAACTGAAACAAGAAGCTGATCGTCGAAAAGCCCCCAGGGGCCGTGGGCTGCCTCTTCTTCGGCGCCCTTAGGCCCCGATAAGCGGGGAGGTGTTGAAAAGAGGCCCCAGACAGACGGATGACTGCAGATGAGGCCTCCTGCTTTGCTCACATCGCATGCCAGGGGCGTTACACTGGCCTTTTTTTTGCCTTCCTGCTCACAGCCCTCCACAAGCCCGCACCCTTGCCCTGTCTATAACGACAGGCGAACATCAGGACATGGAAGAATTTCTGGGATTTCGATTAAAATGTCAAACAGTCAGCCGTCCTGCGATATTATTAAAATCTGCTCAATATTGACTTGAAAGATTAATATTACCGGAGGAATAATTGACATATGAGCGATTATCATTCACAATATGGTTATAAGTCAAAGAAATGCAATTAGATCAGGATATTTCTAATTAACCTGGGGCGACATTAATTGTATCAATGTTAAATGCGGCTCTGGTGGGCCTTTCATCTGAGGACTGTTTCCACTGAAGACAAACAAACTCCTGCTGCTATGGACAGGTAACATTTGCCTGTTTCATATGTATGTGATTTAGTCCCAAAAAAATCCGTATTATTACAGATGTAAAAAGGTCACCCAACTGTGTTTAAACCAACTGACAGAGAGAGATTGTAATTGTTTACAGGCGAACTCTTGAGTGAGATTAGACATAAACTTCCCCCTGAAACCATTTTTACATGATATATAATGAAATAAGTTTCCAACAGATGGTGCCCTTGCAATTTCTGCACTGGATCTGATCTCATCTTAACTTCGAGTAATCCTTTAGTCAGTGTGAAATAGGTTTCTGTTGCCAAAAATTAAAAATGTTAACTGTACATAAACACCTGATATCCTTTTTTTTCAGAAATTACAGTCATATATATATAAAATTTCACAGTTATGGTTTCAAAATGACATGAGATTTGAGAGAATAATTATAATTTTGAGTGTCGGGTTTTTGTATTTATTTAGCTTTTTTTTTATTTCAAGCCACATATTTGCTGCCTTCCAAACATAACAAGTGGTGAGATGTTTGGGAGCTGGAGAGTTTCATGGCATTAGAGTCTTTGCACAAGGTCACCGCCTGGTATGTGGCCTGTGTCAGCCTGTGCAGGCAGGGGCCTGTGTCAGCCTGTGCAGGCAGGGGCCTGTGTCAGCCTAGCCGCCGTACACACAGGGCCCATCGAGTCGTAGCTTCAGGCACTCTACTGACATCCAACCGAGAGCAGTTCCTACAGTGGGTGTCCAGCACCTTCTCTGCGTGCCGATTTCTCTGAGCTTTTCCACATTACTTAGATTTTTATAACCCAGATTGTGCCATAAAGTATACTATATGGACAAAAGAATTAGGACACCTGGGCATTACACTCACACTTTTATGACATGAACATACCAAGACATTCTGGACAATTCTATGCTTCCAACTTTGTGGAAACAGGCCCTATTCTGTTCCAGCGTGACTGTCCCCCATGCACAAAGCATGGTCCAATAAGTATGGAGCCCTAACCTCAACCCCATCGATCACCTTTGGGATGAACTAGAACGGAGATTGCAAGCCAGGCCTTCATGTCCAACATCAGTGCCTGACCTCACAAATGCTCTTCTTGGCTGATATGGGTTCCTGGCCCTCTGATGAGTATGAACAGGTTGCATATGATGGTTGGAAGGATGGATGTATAGATGAATGGATGAATGAAATGATGGATGGATGGATGGATTGATGGGTGGTATAAAAACAGAAAAGTATATGCATATGTATGCCTGTGGAAACATGTCGCTCACAGCCAAACACGTATTTATTTACAAGCTTGTTGTTTGGTGTGGGATGTGGAGGGGTGGTGTGTATTTTGGGGGGGGGTGCCCAGGTGAAAAGCCCTTCTGTTCATCTCACATTGATTATTACTCATGGAGTGGCCAGGAAACTAGGCTGTGGCTTTCATAGTTTTTGCATAATCTATTTTTTTTGGTTAAATCCTGTTATAGATTGTCACTAATAAGATCCTGTTCCATCCTCCACTGAGACCTGCCCCCTCAACAGAGAAAAACATACGTCTTGTATTCATGAGTGTCAGGTGTAAGACCAACAGGACTGACATGCACCAACAAACATTCTGTCCTTGTATTCATTGATATCTGCTATATTATGCGTTGTTATGGAGGGCAGCAGGACTGAAGGCTAGAAATTCAGAAATGTAGAATGTGTCGGGATGCTTTCAAGGGCAAGGAAAAGCTGGAGATGTTCTGTTTTCATATCATTTTCTGGGACAGCGTGACTGGTGAGGAAAAGAGATTAATATAACAATCTGAGGAATCAGAGGAGAGAGGATCAATCGCGAGATGAGGAAACGATAAGGCGCCGTTCTGCTGGTGGCAGGAAGTGTCCGGGAAGGACGGCACCTGGTCTCACGCTGCCGCTCCGTCTGTGGGCTCCGGTGCCAGCGGCCCCCCGGCTTTGTGCTCCTGTCTGCCGCACAGACCCGTGGCACCGGAGGAGCCTGACCTAGATAGAGACGCGTTGCGAGCGTGTCCTCAGCTCGGCAGCTCGGGGATGGACACTTTGATGGGCAGGCGAATGCGGCAGAATGGGCCGGCTGCTCTGTGCTCTGGGGTAACAGCTGAAAGTCACAGGGCCATTTAGGGAATCTGACAGCATCATAACTTTGTGTGGCAGCGTGCTCACTGTGTATCAAGCTGGCAGTGCTGGCAGGGTACCCATGTAGTATTCCTGACTACTGGGTACCATCAACACTGAATGAATATATATATATATATATATATATAGAGAGAGAGAGAGAGAGAGAGAGAGAGAGCGAGAGTTAACCTGTTGCTGAAACCATGCATGATTTTTAAACATTTTGACAAAAAAAATCAACTATACTATAGAAATCTCTGTCTGATACTGATTTAAACTGATACCACCAAGAGCAAAAAAAAGGTAGTGCATGTGGTACATGCTGCTGTAACTCAACATAACCAGTACTAATCTTATATATACAGTATTATAAACCTAGAGCGTCCTGTAAAGGGCACTGCGTTCAGTGTACAGTACATGGTGTACAGTAATGGGCACACTATGGAGATCGCAGTACATGTACTACAGTGGATAGGAAACGTCTACACACCCCTGATAAAATGCCAGGGTCTTTGCGATGTAAAAAAACACGAGACCATGATAAATCATCTCAAAACTTTTTCCATCTATAATGTGACCTATAACCTTCAACTGAGTTAATTACAGTACTCAGTCTTTTTGGGTACACACCTGTCATCAAATAAAGAGACTGATTAACCACAAATAATGTTCCGTGGTGACCTGCAGGACTTTCTTGCAAGTACTGGTTGTGTACTGCATGTGAGAACTATCTCCTGTATTCCCCATATGTCTGGACTTTGGGGTGGGGTCACAAAACGGAAGCCCTTTCTTACAAAGAAAAACATCCAGGCCCGGCTAAATTTAGCAAAAAATACACCAAGGCTCCCAAAAGCATGTGGGGAAATGTGTTATGGTCTGATGAAACCAAGGTTGAACTTTTTAGCCACAATTCCAAAAGGTAAGCTTGGTGCAACAACAACACTGCACATCAGCAAAAGAATACCATAGTGCAGCATGGTGCAGCATGGTGAAGCATCAAGCATTGGGGGTGTTTTTCTTCAGCTGGAACTGGGGCTGTAGTGAAGGGGGAGGGAATTGTGGACACTTCCAAATACCAGTAAACTGTCAACCTTAATGACAAGGGAATGGATCCTAACAGCTATCTTTCAAGTGTTACCCATTTGACAGAAAATTATCTACAGTTATCTAAGATCTTTTTTAAACAGTGTTTCTCAGCCCGGTCCACAGAGACCCACAGACAGCTCATGTTTTTGCTCTCCCAGGTCCCTGCCAGACAGTCCACATTTTTGCTCCCTTTTGCTACCGGACCTGGACTGGGAAACACTGGTCTTAAGTGTCCATCAAGCAATTTTCACTTTATTGGGTGGAGCTGATGAGCTGTTTACATCTATTACGTCAAGGGCAAGGGATTGTATTTTAATGGCAAAATGTAGCTTTGTATGCATTCCAGGTGCTCCAGGACCTTCTTACTCATTCCTGGACTATCATAAGTTGAGGCGCCTGGAATGAGGAGTAAATGACTAATGGCCCTTTCTCCAGCGTCCTAAAGCAGACCGAGAATGAGAAGCATCTGACTTCACATGCTTTATGTCACCGCGTGCAGGTTTAGATTTCATACGTTCATTCGCAAATTTAAGAAGATGTAAAGCACAATTGTTTCTAGATTTAATTATCTGATAACATTGTACAAGGTGTGCTTTTCCAATTAAATTCCTGTCTCTAAGCCAATCTTGTCAGTCCTAAACCAACCTGCTTTCCTTCTCAGAGGCCTTTAGTGTTATACACTTTGGCAGATATGAATCTTCACGGTGCCTGCCATCTCTGGCGCTTAGTGCCTTTTGTCTTGTTAAATACATTTTTTTTTTCCCTCCGCTGCTTTTGTTCATAGTGTTTGATGTTTTAGATTGCTGGAAGGTGATTGGCTGAGTGATGAGGCTGTTCATCCTCATTTAATATATGAAATAAACACATAACATCTTCACACGACGACAAAAGAATCAGAAGCAGAAAAGTAAAAAAGTAAATAATAATTCTTACTGACTGGCTTTGTGTTCGATCCGCATGATTCCAACCTCCACCGATCTTCTAGTTTTATAAATCTTTCAATTAAAAACTGTGTTAGACGGACTTAAAATGTGTAACATTTTATACGGCACCTTTATATGACGCAAATGACCGCACATGATTATCTTCCATACAGTAGAGATTATTCCTTTTATTCCAGACTGTATGATCTTATTAATCGATTTGATTTTGAACTCGCATGAGATGACAGCGGCGAATTATTCAGAGACGCCAGCCGCCGGGGACACAGTGTGAGTGTGTCTGAAATACACTGTCTGCCCATCTGAGGTCTGTGTGCGTCGCGGAAGGAAAGGATGCCATGGAAACTGACACCTCTGGTGGCATGGAGGGCCACGGGAATGAGACACTGCCCCGGCTGACGGTGACCCTGCTTTTCACAAGCACACAAATTCACTTCAGCTGGAATTCATAATTAATACCACGCACTTCGATTCGTGTTTTCTAATCTAGGTCTTTAATAATTCAATTTCTACAAGAGGGTTAAACTGGCAGGTGTCCATATACCTGGATCTGCTGATAATTAACTGTATCGGTAATTAACTGCATTTTGTCCGGCTAAAGGAGCCAAGTAAAATAACATGAAGTTAGATGTGTGCCCGGACTTAATGAAAGTGCGGCCGGCTGGCAGCCCGTCCCGCCTTGGAGCATGCCTCTGCTGGAATTAAGATGCCAGCGGCGTACGGTCGCTCAGAGAGAGGTCGCTCTGCGCCTTGGCCTCCCAGGGAGCCCGAATTAGCATGTGAAAATATACCACTTGTTAACTTGCGTGTGACTTTGGAGTCTGCATGGCTATCGGCCACGGCGAGGACTCCCCTGGGCCCCCTCTCCATCCTCCGACGCCCCCCCCCACACACACACACACACCTCTCTGGCCCCTCCTCACCCTTCCCACCCCCTGAAAGCTAACCGGGGGGGGGGGGAGCGGCGAGCTCTTCAAAGCTGCAAACAGCTCAGCACTTCTTCTCTTCCCACTTTACTCCGGTGCAGAGTTAAAGGAATCGGGAGATAAAAGCGAGGGAGGAACTCGGGCTATATGTGTGGATCTCCTTAAAGCTTACATAATCCCCTCTTGTTTCCCTTAAGGGAAAAATTAACTAAATCTGTAGTTGGGGGTCCCAACTTCACAGACAACCAGTAGTGTCCTCTCAATGGCCACAAATGTTACAGACGATGGCTTGAGAAAATAAATCTTCATTAGGGGGTTTGTTGTTTTCAAGCATCCCGAATGCCAGAAGGACGGGCGGAAATGTTTCAAGGACACAGGTGCGGAGCAAAATATGAGCTGAGATGGAGCGAATGTGCCTGGTGCTGACAAGTGATGTTCTAATGATGGGGGGATATTTCTAAGGCGGCTCATTAATTATCCGGGAATGAGGGGGTTCCGCTAAATCGGGGGAGGATAGTATCATTTCACAGCATCAAAGATGCCAGAAAATGAAACTCTACTTTTATCCCCGCCATAGATTGTCCAATCAATGAATACTAATGTAAGATATGCTCTAACTACAAATAGGCTACAGATTCTGTTAGAGAAATCCAGTAGATCTGCTTTGGAGGATTCGGAGTCGAGCCACCATGGGTCACGTGACGCGATCTGTACCTCAGTCGCCTGACTGTTTCTGTTTCTCCGGTGCTTCCTGGCAGGTGACGCATCAGCGATCGCAGGTGCAGTCATCGCGGGACAGCCTGCCAAACCTGTGACCAGAGGTCTTCTCCTGTGGCCTTTGCTGGCTCATTAAGCCACACACCAGGATCAGCCTGCTTACATGCAAACAACAAGGAGAGGGGTGGCAGACGATTTGCATATTTCAAATGCCAGTACTGTATGTATGGAAACCACATATTGTTAGAGCATTTTGTCTTTATACCTTTTTATGCAGTACCTGAAATTACCTATAGTAGGGGCTGTTGTTCTCCCAAACCACTAATGAATACAGCAGTGAAAGTTTTGCATTCAATAATAATAGCAGCAGTGGCATTTTTAGAAATAGTAATAATAGATATATAGATGTAAATGTGCAAAAGCACTGGCATCCCGCCCAGGGTGCACCCCAGCCCCGTGCCCTGTGATTGGCTGGCATCCCGCCCAGGGTGTACCCCAGCCCCGTGCCCTGTGATGGACTGG
>JAODKL010000039.1:2426290-2441408 GCA_026780765.1 Petrocephalus schoutedeni | reverse complement strand
ATGGGCTGGCATCCCGCCCAGGGTGTACCCCAGCCCCGTGCCCTGTGATGGACTGGCATCCCGCCCAGGGTGTACCCGAGCCCCGTGCCCTGTGATGGACTGGCATCCCGCCCAGGGTGTACCCCAGCCCCGTGCCCTGTGTTTCTTGGGATAGACTGCAGGCCCCCTAAGACACTGTATATATAATATATAAATATAATTTAAACTGTAAATAAAAGTAGTGAGGGATATAAGATGACATGAATAGTCAACCAAACGGCAAAGGGTTCTTGCTGCTTGGGCAGGTAACCAGCAAGTGGAAGGGGGTGCTGTCACGGCATGCAGGGGGGCGCTCAGTCCGGGTCGGGTCCTTGTCCTGCTGCGGGCACCGACCGCCACATCGGGGGCACTCAGCATTTCCGGACGGGCAGCTGAGGAAACAGTGGAGCTGCATACCGCTGCTCTGGACGCCAGTGCAAAGTCAGGCCGGGGTTCTAGCCTTTCACGCAACGGAAATCTTATCCAGTTGGAGGACTCAGGCTCGGCGCATTGATTTATAAGGACGCTAGAGAAACACGACACCAGCGACACATTTGGACATACTGTAAGTCAGACGGGTCGCGGCTAAAAGTCGTCGCGTCTGAGTAGAAGGCTTTTGTTTTCGATATGTGAACCTCTTTTATTTTTGGCGGCACGGTGCAGCATTAAACCTCAGTAAGAGGAGCATTGAAAACTGCCACTTGCAAAACAAGTGCGGCCTTTGAGTCTTATATGGGCTACGAATAAAACCCCAAAGAGATAAGTGATGGGGACAATGCAGGCGCGTGGTGATTCCCTCCCAGCCGTGTCAGGGAGAACGAGATGAAATATCCTGCTTTAATTTCATAAATGAAGGAGTTACAGCGGGGAAGGCGCGGCAATTAAAAATACCTCGGTCTCTTTTTGAGTGAAAAAAAAAATAAATCCCCTACTTCTCTCTCAGCTTGCACTTTGATTGAACTCTTCTGGAGAGCGAGCGGTTTCATCACATGGCATGTGCTGAATACATTCCTGGCGAATTCCGACTCTGTCTGCTGCCAGTTGCATGATGTGCTTGATTCATTCATTTTCATCTTTAGTTCAGAGGCACCGAGAGCCGCGCTGGAAATTATAAGGATACAAATCCAATAATACCCTGAATATACGGGCATGTCCCAGTTAATCCCCATTACCATATTTGCATATGAATATTAAAGTTCTCATAATAATCAACAAAAACCAAATTCTGAAGTCGGTTCACCTCTTTTTAGTTTTGCACGGCCCTGAAAGAGGCCGGGCCGTACGCTGAGGGTAAAAGAATCTGAATGTATTTGAGGCAGAAGACCTCTGACCACTTCCTGCCAACAAACACGTACAGGACGTCACGGTGCTGACGGGAGAGGCTCTGAGCCCGGGGAAACCCACACCGCGCCACTCCCCTGCCTCCACATGCCATCCTGTCCTCGCCGTCACTCTGGGGACCCGCGGAGGACAAATGCCGTTTGAAGCGGCCCAGTCATCAGCAGCGGTACGCTGAGGCCCCCAGCTGCACCGGCTTCTGCCTTTACTCTGTTTACAGTTATGTGCCGAGGGCTGCGACCAGATCGGAGTCGCCAAGAAATGCCTGCTCCCAGTTCCCATCCCCGCAAAGCATTTTACATCCTGGTAACACAGGGTAGTGAAAACCTTATATTGTACTTAATTTTCCAGCACACAGTTGTAAAAAATACAGTAAAAAATTACTTGATGGGACACAAATAATATATTATGCTATTATTTATATATTAATTAGCCACAGACTAAGTCTTAGCTACTTACCGATCTCACGTTAATTCATCATTAATGAATCGTGACACGTTTTATCACAAGCAACTAAGGAACTACTGAAGAGACAAATAATGAATAATTGAAGTGAAATACTGATCTTATGTATGTAAATTAATGAATTGTGACGCACCTTTTATCTGAAGGAGAAAGTACATTTCTTCATAATTTGTACTTGAGTAATAACTGAGTTATTACTATGTATTTGTGCCCCCATCAAATAAAGTCTTACCCAAAATACTAAGGGCAATTTTCCTTTATAACGATAAAAAAGACTGATGTTTAAGAAGCTTGATCTATCTACTGCGAGCGAGATTTCTTGTCTGAAAACCAATAAGTAATTTTATTGCCTACATAGGTAACGTTATTTATTGCTAATGTACATTAATGAAACATTTTCCTTAGTTTATCTTGACAGACCTTGGCAGTAATGTACATCAGACTTTGGCAGTAATGTATGTCAGACCTTGGTAGTAATGTACATCGTACACCACATAAAAGAATCCATTTGTCCTTTTGTAACGACAAGTGTTCTATTTATAAGTCTTTGATGCTCATTGTTTTGAAGTGGTGTATTAATAAAAGAGCAAGCTGGTTAATGCTAGTTGCAATAAATCTGAAATATACATTACGTAATTTAAGAAGTTCAGTGCAAAAAATGTGTATGTGTGTGTTTGTGTAATGTTGGTGTAAAACTGATGATATTGATCAACTCTGTCAAAGTGCATTAGCTCAGCCATTTGAAAGCGAGTCCTAAAGTCACCTCTGTATTTGCAGCAACCATCCAATTTACCCATGTGTTTGTTGACTCAATTACTAGCATACCATGTTTGCTTAATCAATACCTCATCAAATTATTCAACTAATTAATCAATTAAGTGAGCTGGCGGTGAAATCTAACAGATTAACGGAATGGCTGCAGTGCCCCTGAGGAGAGGTTTCAGAACCAAAGTGATGTTCTTACAGCTGTCCAGGAAGATATCGGTGACTTTATAGAGAACAGAAGAGATTCCTGTTGTTATTTTTATACTGTTCACTGGCATATATTATAATAGTACATTCTATTTTTTACTATCTATACATATCTTTAAACATTTTCTTTAACTGCCTAAGACTTTTGCGCAGTAGAAGGTATCAGTTATTTTTACAAGTGAAAAGCATGTGGTTTTATATGGTTTTAAACAAATACGTATCTATAATTTCTTTTCTCAAAAGGAGATTATAAGTTGCTCACCGTGTATCCATTAAACACATAAAATGCATTTGACATACACTTGCCGTACAAAAGTGTTATTTTAATTTATTTGTATTTTCATTTGTTTTTCATTTCTATCTCAGTGTTTATGCCTTTTATATGTTTTTAAATAAAACCCAAAATACTTGAAAACAAGCCCGATAGGAAACCATTAAGATAACATTTAAAATAACTCTCCACGATCTCAATAATTGGATAACGCTTATTAAATTTCTCATGGTTCTATTTCTTGGCCTTACTTTTATTTTTCGCTAAATTAATTAAATTAATTATGACCCAAGGCATGAATCTGAACTGTATAGCACCTAAATTAGCATCGAGGGAGTGTGCGCCTTCATTCTCCACTCAGCCGGAATGTGGCCGATGTTCCTGAGAAGTTCTAATGGTGGTGATATAAGGGCTGCCCGGAGCAGACCGGTGTGGGTCCCTACTTTGCTTCCTACGATGCCGCCTTGCTGCTGCGGACAACGGAACATGTCGCTGGAACATGATTCGGCGTCTGCTTTAGGGTCTTTTTTCCTGATTGCTGTTTGAAATCCTGAGCGGGGGCCGTTCCGGGGCCTGGACGCTTACCCCGCCTCGAACCTTCCGCTTCGGCTTTGACTTTTTGACACTCGGGTGGGCCTCGTAAGGAGGGGGCCTTCCTTTTTGTCCTCTGTACATATGCATTTTATTGACCACCAGGATGAAAGCAGATTGATTCATTCCTCGGGGAATCAGCTGACGCCAGAGCCACAGAAAGAGCCGCAGAGGGTTCTGCTGACGAGGAAAGGCTGTAGGCACAGCCCTCATTCCACCAGATAGGGCCCAGGAGATAAATGAAGATGCGATATGATAAAATAAGCTAGTGAATGTGTCATGTAGCCTCTGTTTATTACTGACAGAGCGGCCTCTGCCACCAGTTTCTCCACTTTGATTCCAATTTCTGTTATTTGAATTTAATAACAAATAAAAGGACATGCTATTTTATATACTGTATGTACACACACACACACACACCCAATGCATCAGTATTTTGGAGTTTCTCATCACAGCCTCACACAGAAACCCACATGGGTACACTGCGTTTTCATCAGTATTTTACAGTTCTTTTTTTTTTGCTTTTTATTTTTCCAAAATAAATATTAGATGACAGAGCGTGTTATTTTGCTTGCTATTTGTTTCAGGAGATTTAAGACGCAAGATTTGGAGATGATTTTTTTTTTTTTTAATAACAGAAAAATCAGGCATTTTATATAACCACCAACTCATCAATTGGCAGTCATGCTTGAGATGTGAACTATATCTAGCCAATCGCAAGCTGCATATGATCTAAATATACAAATCCGATTTCAGGGGGGATTGATGGTGTGTAATAACATTGCACCTGTGTGCGGTGGGATGGCATAAATTCCATCTCCGGCCTAGATTATGACAAATATGAATGTGTATTTTTTTGAGGATGCCAACTAAGTCCAACAAAGAAGTGGGAAAAAAACTCAGAAATGAGCTATGAGCTACGCCCACTAATCTAATGCTGTACAGTACTTGTGATTTCCGCTATGATTACTTCACTGACAAGTGTGTGTCTGTGTGTGCGCATACCCGTGTATCTCTGCAGCTGCGCTGAGGATCAGATTCTTTATTTCAAGCACATTAACAGCACATACAACACGGGGAGCCAATTCAGTCAACCCTGAACAGTATATGGGCATTTGCTCCCGCTTTACAGCTAGCTGTGGCACTAACAGCTTTCATTTTAAGCTGCACTTTTAATATACATACGCAGAAATCAAGCTCTAAGGACCTGCTATAGAATTTCCAGATACAGAGCGTTCAATAGGCTATTAGGTACTCTACGTCGCAACACAAAGGGACTAATGCCACGCGCAGTTATATACCTTCAAGCACCAATAAACAGTGCACACGACCACCATTTAACAAGGGCAAAATTCTGAGAAGAAAAGGCAAACCTGCCCCCCTGACAGAGTCAGCATTTTTTATTGGTGTCTGAAAACTTTGCAAACTGTCTTTAAACGCTCTCGCACATGCAAGCTCCCTGCGGCTGATTTTTGGCCATTCGCACCATCTGATGTTTTACCCGTCAAGCGGTGCCGTCTCGGGGCCAGCTGATAGCCACGGAAATATGGGGGATGCCTTTTCTGGTGCGCAGTGTCAGTTTTACGTAACTGCAGTGTGATTATAGCGTGCGACTGAGAGGCGGCCAGAATAGAAGGTAACAGACACGGTAATCTATATGTCACGCCAACAAATGTTTAGTGGCAGGCTATTATGTTCTGGAAGGTCTTAATAAAGGCTTTCATTTAAGACTTTCATGAGAAAATGTATAATGCCATTATCATACATACATCGTATTTGTCTCACATATAAGTAAAACTTCCAAACAGTTTTTTGGCCCAAGTAATATTACAGAATATATTACACTTATATTTTGCTCTGTGATGACACAAATACCTTTCACAATACGAGGGAAAATGCAGAACAATACTTGACCTTGTTTCAAAGCACTATGACAAATTTAGGCAGAATATCACTAACATGGGCACTGAAGATTAATAACCAAAAAAAAAACCAAAAGTGAGGTTGTGAACATGGTCAGATAAGCAAAACTTATGGTTTTCACTGCATGTAATATTCTGTAGTAATTAAATATTCTGTCATAATATTTAAATCGAATGAATATGTTAATATATACACTGAAATGCATCGTATTGAGCAAAAACTACAAATAATTTAAAATATTATATAATCAAGGAAATATAAACCATTTTATGTATGCATATAATACAGTTTAATATTCTAATAATTCAAGGGTATGAAGCGTATAGAGGATTAACATTGATTTGCATAAAGAACAAGCAAGACAACAAGAAATCTGAGGTAAATAAACCTTGAAGCAAAGTCTTTCCACTCATCCATCCATTTGTGATGTGCACAGTTTATTAATCAATATTTGTGGTCCATAATTACAGTTGTTTTACATCTATGAGGTAATGGAGATTAATTAGTGACCTGCAACAAATGCAACATATGTAAGGGAGTAATGAGTTCTCCTTTCGACTTTAATTTATCAGCGATTTGCCAAGTCATCTGAATAACTGGAAATTAACTTTAAAATCTTTAATTGTGTTATGTATTTATCTTGATTTTTCCACATTAAATAGAGTCATAGCAGGTCAATGGCTTACAATGCAAATTCTACATGAAGCAACAAACACACACACACGGGTAAAAGTAGCAGTCAGGTGTTGAATCACACTCTCTCTTTGATTTGTTTAAATCATAAGGTCACCTTCAGAAGTAAACCAACTTGGATACCTTTTCAACACTGATCTAAATGGGTCAACACCTGAAGATCAAGGTTTGACTGATCCACAACTGGACATATGAAATAGGTAGTACAACTGACTTTTCAATTTTAATGTTAAGTATGTGCTCAAAAGTTATTGATCTTGATAGTAACACAATATTGCAATGTCTCTGTAGTTTTTAGAATACAGGTCTTTTTTAGACATTGTGGCAGAAAAATCACAGAATATTATTACATGGCCGGTTTTCTGAAACAGAAAAAATGAATTAGAAAAATTAAACCAGACTCCACTGAAAGACACAGAAAAAAAATTTACATCACTAAATTATTCTAAGTAGATAACAGACGGGCAAGCTCTGTGTATATCAGTATGTATTTGACTTTAATTGTCAATGCATCTAAAAAATATTTAAAAACTTTAAATAAATTCAGTCTTTTGGAAAAGTTAATTTATATGTGCTTATACCTTATACCTAAGTCATTTTGCAACAATATTCGCCTCTTAAGAGGAGATCCCTGTAATTTTAGAAATGGAGTTTCTGACATAATAGAACAGAGACTTTATAAATGTACAACAATTTCAATATATTTACTGTAATAGACCTTACATATGTATAATGTAAAAGAAAACACTACAACTAGATAGATAGCCCATAACAGCGTACTGTTGCTTCCTAATTGTGCCCAGGCAATAACAGCTAACCCTAACCATACAGATTCCTCACTTAAAAAATACCTCCACGCACGTCTTTGGTGAGGCGCAATGTGAGGCCCGCCCCGAAGTGCACGCTCATTGGTCAGGCGGTCCCGATTAGGCCGGCATCCCCGCGCACTGAGTGGCTGCCCGTGCCGTCAATCACGCTGAATGGCGTGCCGATGCTATTTGAGTGAGAGACGGCGAGAAAGCGCGCAGAGCCGGTCCAGCATCGTCAATGGGAATCGGGCGTCGCGGAGGCGAAGCGCGCACACCGACTAGCTCACTTCCAGGCGCACCATGGTTCCCGCTACGCCTCGTTTCCCGTGGATTACCCTTTGCCTTCATTTATGCTGTTTTGCGAGCACTGGAGTAGCGCAGAATGCGAAAGAAGGTAAGCGGGGAAAGTTTGTCGTTCCGCACGCTGTCGCGGCCCCGCTGTCGCGACATAAAGCGGCGGATCTGCGCTGCGATCGAGCGCAACAGCGCGATCAAACGCCCGCTAAAGTTTAACGCCTGATTACGGCAGCGATTTACGCGACGTTACAATGTCACAATGTATCCTTATAATGCATCGGCAAGCAAACCGTTACATTTTGTTTCATGCTGTTTTACTGATGACAGCAGTTCTAAAACACAATATGTAACGTTTAAAAACGAATATCGGAAAGTTTAAAAGGTTTTAAGGTCCATTTACGTGTCTCCTTTTCTGTATATATTGATAATGATACAACTGAATAGCTGCATGTTAACAAGGGGCCATAATCAGCCTCTAATTAACTGAAAACGCCTCATCACGGCACAAAATGTGGTCGCGGGAATACGAGCTCGGATTTTTCCAAACAATTTCAATTATTGATTTGGAAATATATATATATATATATATATATATATATATATATAAAAAGAAAGTGTGAATAAGAAAGTGTGTCACTGGCCATAATGTATTAAAGCACACAGACAGTGGCTTCAGTGTTTCACCTTTTTCTTAAGAAGACTGCCTGCATAAAATGTTTCTGGGCCGCTGCACGTCTAACTGGCCATTGTTTGCATTCAGCTTACTTCCAATTATATCTAATATCTAAATGTAATTGCCCGGCGCTGCAGATGTACGGCTTTTGTGTCAGTTGTTTTATTTGGTCTTTTTTTCCTTCCTATTGTAGACTTCGGAGGATAATAAGCCTTTTCGGATCTTTTTATCTTAAATTCGGACAGATATCACAACCAGCAATATATAGGCTATCATATTTAATACCCAGCAGCCGTAATATTTATGCCACCGCGGTTCGGGAATACAAAGGTGAGCCGGAGCGGGGAGATTTACGCCGAGGCACCGGGGGCTCGGAAACTACTGAGCGCAGCGGGTTTTCGGCTGCGAATCTGCGGGATAAATCTCGGCGGGCAGCCCGGAGCCCGGAGCCCGGTCCGCCCGCTCACTTGTTAACTTGTTCGGTCGTTTGCGTGTCGCCGGGACCGTAGAATGTCACAGTGCCGCCGCGGAGGGGTCAGAGTCGCCGCGATCTGGCGCTCGGAGATCACCGAGGAATAGCCAGTGCGCAGGTGCTTTCTGCCCTGGAAGGGTCCGAGTTTCAGAAAAGGGGGGTTTGACACAAAAAAAAAGAAAAAAACTGGGAGGCGATTATTTCGGTTTATGTTCCCCGTAATCGCGCTTATCGTCAGATGTTCGCGCAGATAGACGCGGAAAGACATAGATCAGCGCTGGCATGAAGGGACATTATAAATATTATGGCACCTGGTAGTGGGAAGGGAAAGGCGCAGGTGTGCGGCCCCGGTACCGGGCGCAGGTCGCGTCTTTACGCGCCTCGGATTTTATCCAAATTAACAAAAAAAGCCCATAAATAGCTAAATGAGAATCCCCCCCCCCGCCGCTGGGAGTGTCGCCTATAGCTTCTGCATGTCGCGGGGCCAGATAAGTGTCTAAGTCAATACGCTTTTCTATTTCATTTTTATTCCTTTATTATTATTTTCTTTCGCCGTCAGTGATCCTGTTGGATTCTAAAGCGCAGCAAACGGAGCTGGAGTGGATTTCCTCACCTCCTAGCGGGGTAAGTACTAAATCACCGCATATCTCTGACCCAGATCATTTGGGCCCACTAACATTTTTATTTTGCTCCGTCGTCATTCGATTCGATGCAGCCTAACACGACAATAATTGCTTGTTTTTTTTTTTTTTGTTTTAATATTTTGTGAGAAATGTTTATTGACTCATTTATATAATTGTATTGGCTGTAAAACCTGTTTATAATAACACTCTAGGTACGCTAATGAAATATGTCAAACCACAAACTCTGCACAGGCCCCCACTAGTCCCTACAGTGTTTGGTCGTTGAACAAAGATGTGGTTGTAACATTTGGCGAGTGTGTGTATAATTGTAGTTGTTCTGGGTCTCAATGGCCTCATTTGGTTTCATTATAAAAAATTAAATCCAATGGTGAACTGACAGGTAAGAAATAGCTGTCGCGTTGTTAACGTGGTATGTTTCTTTCATTCGGAACATTTCATGGCCGCCTTGGGGAAAATGTCGGAGGAATAAAACTTAACAATGTACACTGGCATCCTAACTGAAATTCGCAAAGAAAGTTGTTAATGTAGCTTAAATATCGTCATATTTTTCTGGGGTCCAGAATATTAATATCAGAGGCAAGCCAGAAGAAGACTAACCCAAGCTTGCCTGTTGTCATTTTAGGGGACTCCTTATTTACCTAAAGAGTTTATTTTGGTTGTTGCACTCTGGGCAGGATTTTCTTCAGATTTGTGACTATGACTTAGTTGGCAGCTAGACATCATTTGGCGAGCCAGCGCGATAAATGCAGCCGTTTCGGCCGCTGGCCTGAGAGCGCCGTTTGTGTTAGAATGTTTGTTTATGCAAATGAAATCAAAGGGGTCTGACATTCCGAATGTGCAGGCCTTGGCTGGTATTTCGCCCACTTGGGTGATACTACTTTTGTGTTTCCGACTTGACTTGGGCCCTGAACCAGTTTGGCTGCATAGTCCACCGTGCACAAATTATAGCGCCTTACTCGTTGTTATCGCAGTCCCAGTCTAAAAAAAAAAAAATTCATAAAGGAAATATAAAATGTACTATTCATAATAGACAAGATGTGTTTTATTGGTTATTTTCTGATTGGTTCTTACTATTCAGCAGAATAGGAAAAAAAACCTTATTTTATTTTTAAACCTTATTCTCACAGTTTATTTCATGATAGACTCCAACAAAGAAATTTTAAGACCGTGGAGTAAAAAAAAAACGTAATAGAAAATGGCACTAGTTTTCAAATAGCATCTTTCAGTGCTTTCTTTTCTAGCTGTGTTCATACCATAAACATAGATTTGTGTGTAGAGAGATAATTATATATAATATAACATTACATATACTATTTATTATTTATCACAGCAGATATATTTAGTAGGATCCAATAACTGCTGACTAAAGGGCTAGTTATTTGTAGTTGTCCTTTTATCGTAATCAATTGAAATAAAGCGAAAAAAGTTCCCTTTGTTGAAACCTACTTTACTTGCCTTTATTCCCAGTTTTATATTCTTTTGGGCTTCCCTGGGATGAATAAACAAAACCGTTGTATGGTTAGTTACCCCTATTGATGTTCTCCAATCAAGAGCTGAATTGCTTTAAATGGATGGCTTTTGCATCGACGAGTGAGCCACGTCGCGCTCGGCTCCAACGCTGGCCGGCAAATTGGATATCGCCATTAAATATCATTGCGATAAGCTGCACCCGCGCTCATGCATATTCATGGGCCGGCGGCAATCTGATAAGTGAAAAACCTGTATTTGCTCAAGAACGCGGTCAAATGTCAAAGCTGTGTCCTTGTCTTGCAGTGGGAGGAGATCAGCGGGCTGGATGAGAACTACACCCCCATCCGCACGTACCAAGTCTGCCAGGTCATGGAGCCCAATCAGAACAACTGGCTACGGACTAGCTGGATAGAGAAGGGCGATGCCCAGAGGATTTTTGTGGAACTGAAGTTCACCTTGAGGGATTGTAACAGCCTACCGGGCGTAGTGGGGACATGCAAGGAGACGTTCAACTTATATTACCAGGAGACCGATTCGGAGGTCGGCCGGAATATACGGGAGAGCCAGTACGTGAAAATTGACACTATTGCCGCTGATGAAAGCTTCACCCAGGGGGATCTGGGAGAACGGAAGATGAAGCTGAACACGGAAGTGCGCATAATCGGCCCCCTGTCTAGACGCGGCTTCTACCTGGCCTTCCAGGACGTGGGGGCCTGCATCGCCCTGGTGTCTGTCAAAGTCTACTATAAGAAGTGCTGGTCCATCATTGAGAATTTGGCCACTTTCCCTGACACTGTGACCGGATCTGAGTTCTCGTCTCTCGTCGAAGTGGAAGGGATGTGCGTGAGCGACGCAGAGGAGGAGGCCGACAACTCTCCCAAGATGCACTGCAGCGCCGAAGGGGAGTGGCTTGTTCCCATTGGGAAGTGTATCTGCAAAGCTGGATTCCATCAGAAGGGCGACTCTTGTGAACGTAAGTACGCCCATACGGAAGGTTCCGCTTTTTAAATTTAAGTTATATTATGTGTGCTGAAGGTCCTTAATGGACTAAACCACTTTGGAGTTTTTATATAAAGACGTAGATCCAACAGGGAATAAGGTAAAGGTAAACCTGATATGATATAAACATGAAATATAATACAATGATAAGAAAGTTCTGTAAATATCTCATGTCTTGTCCTGGAGTTTTATCTGAAAATCTGGATCCCGCGCAGCAGTTTTGCCGCAGTTAGGCAGTACATTATCTCTTGCACACGCTGGCCCTGTTAATTCCCATCGATATAATGCACCCGAAAGAAAGGCCAAAGACCGATAAGGTCACCTCTGAAAAATTTGCGATTAGCGTCGCAGGGGTAGTTTACTTTGCGCGCTCGACAGCCATATAATAAACAGCACATTATGGGGGTCCGCAGTGTTATACTTGGGATCCGCGGTAATTGTTTGATTACAAGGCTCTTAATTTCTTGCCGTAGTGCCGCTGACTCCGGGATTAGATGATAGCTAGCACCTTGGTTTATTTCCCCCTCGGTCTTCCCCAGTAAGAGGGCTTCCTCTGTCGGCTAGTGGCCAAGGCCGTCACAAGCCCAATAGCCAGGAATGGAAAAAGTCCAAATAATCGTTCCCTCCCCCCCCCCCCCCCCCACCCCCAAAGAAAAAAATAAAACAGCATTCCATAGTGGTTCGGTCCCAGGATATTACGCCCATGGCAGTGAGGACGCAGACATGTGTCTGAGTGTGTGCCATGTCGCAAAATTGGGCCCCCTTAATTAGCTTGGTTTTTAGGCCTCTCACGTGGCACTGAGGGTTATTTCTTGATGGTATTTGTCGTGGAATAAAAGAGGGATAGCTGGTTATGTCAGTTTAAAGTACCTTATTCTGTCAGCCTGTCTTTTTGTGTACAAAATAGGCAGACAGCACATAAACGTGTATGAAGTGTGGACGTGGACAGTAATTGAGCACTTTTTCCTCTTAGGACAAATTAGCTGCCAGCTTTTATGCCACAAATATACACAAGTTACCGTGTGAAGGGTGCTTGTGAAATGTATGATAGCGTCAGGGACCTTAATAGGCCCCATCCAGCCTGAGGTGCCTAATGTGGGGAAACATAATTTAATGACAAAGGGGCAATTCTGAAACCTGGAACTCGTAATGGTCTAAAAAAAAAATCAGAAAAAACATTTGGGGTTATTTGGATTATTCCCAAATAAATACGCGTGTAACAGGCCGTACGTTTTTAGCTTTGTGGAAAAATAAAATGTGCGTGGCCGAGGAGCATTTTTGTAGAGAAATTGCGCCCGGCCTCAGCTAAAAGCCGCCCGCGGGGTGCTAGCGAGGGGGCGCTGGGCATGCCGGCCAATCAGACAATGCCCCTGGTAGGACGGAGATGGCCGCCCGTGTCTCCCGCGCGAGTGATATCCGCGTCGCCCGTCGCTCGCGGCCCTGAGTCTTTTCCGGAATGGGGCCCGGCTTCCGCGGCGGCCGCGTCGCCCGTCGCCCGCCGAGTCTTTTCCTCACTCATCTTTTTTTTTGTCCTGCCGTGTCTCATAACCGCACTATCCCTCCCCAGCGATCCGAATACAAGTCGAAAATGGCCTATATAAAATATTAAGCAGGAGGGAGCTTGTCTGGGGGGTGGGGGGGTGAGCTGTCAGCAGTGTCATCTTAGAAGCCCCCTCCATGTTTGCACGAGGTTGCTGTGAAACCTGTTGTGATCAAGTCATTTATCATCGCCAGCGGAGAGGGACAGCTTGTCTTTCGCCTCTCGCTACGTCTCTCTTTGTGCGGCCGTCACTGCCGTTTTTCTTCTCTTCCCATGCCCCCCCCCACCCCCCACCCCACACCCCGTGCCCCCACCCCTTCCCCAAAAGAGTCGAATCAATGTTACGGGTGTTGAAAAAAGCCCATCTGAAGTGTCCGGCTGCAAGCAACAGGGTTTATTTGCATAGAGATGCGTCGTGTAAAAATAGCGGCCATTCATCTCTTCTCCTTTTCTTCCTTCTTCTCCTTCTCCTTGGGTTCCTCCGCTCCCCACCGGTGCCCGCTTGCTGAAACGGAGACATTGAGACTTTCGAGGGCAAACAAAAAATGGGGGCCTGTTTCCAGACATTGGCGCCTTTGTCTCCGAAGACGTCGCGCCATCTGAGGAATGCGGATTGTGTAATTTAACACATCCCGAAATTACGCCTTAATTAGTGACCCGCGGTGCGGGACTGACCGCTGGCCCGCTCCGGCGTCCGCAGACGGCCGCTCCCTGTCCATGTCGCTCGTTTGTCTCCTGGGAATGTCTTATCAGGTCCTCTAACTCTGCTTACACGCATGCCTGGGCCGGCATTCACCGGAAGCTCGGCCAAGCTGCTCGTACGTCTAGTCGACTCCGCGACAGCATTTATGTTTGCGATGTCTTGTTTGCCTCACTTGCGCATCGGACAGAATCGTTTGCCAAACGAAATAAATGTAATGGGTGGTTCTTAGAGGCCACGTGACGATATGGGCCACGCCGGGCCAACGGAGACGCCGTCTCTTTCGGGAGTGTCAAAGAGCCTGACAGAAGTTTGTTGGGCAGTGTTCAATGACAAAAGCCCCGCAGGGAATGGAGCGCCCATTCAGGCTGGGCCACAGAAGCCAAGGTGCGGCAAGGCAGCGGGCCCCGGGGCCCAGGTCCAGGCACAGGAAGGGCCGCGCTTCGCATTTTAATCGCGCCTCAGGGCCGAGGAGTTGCGTTGCATCCTGACAGCTTCCTGATGTGGATACGATGAGGGTTCGTGCCCCGAAAGGCCCCCTCCCGTAACAAGTGCTAATGAGCTCGTTTGCGTACATGGGGTGGGGTGGAGTGGGGGGGGCACTAAAGCACCGGGGGCAGCCTGGGACCCGAACGAGTCGGGTTGAAAACAATTTGGACGCGGGATTGAGGTCTCGCACAGGCACACCGGAGTCAAACACAGCGATATGTGCTTGTTTTACACAAGGAGAGTAAGCGAGCGGGAAGAAATGGGGGTTTTCACGCTACAGGGCACTTCTGAGCGGGTTTAAAAAGTCCTTTCTCTGTGCTCCTGGTGTTAGAGGAGGGGGGGGCAGGGTTACGTAATAAGTTATTGATTTTCCTCCTAAGAGGAGATTGAAGTGCAGAAGCGGCCTTGTGGGAGACTCGCGGCAGCGGGGATACTGACCCGCCCGCGTCCCCCCCCCCAAATGCCAGGGGGCGCCGTGCTAAACGGCCAGGCACCGTCCACGCTGACACCGCACCCGCGTGTCCCCTTCCATCCCTCCCAGCAGACGGCGGCCAGCAATTACGAAACAGACATCTGTGCCGAGGTTTGGATAGCGCGCACGGGGAGGGGGGGTGGGGGGGGGGGCGCCCTAGGAGTGTCAGAGGGATGGGACCGGCGATCGATGGAAACGTCGGGGCCTGTTAGCGCCGGCGGAGATGAGGCCCGAGAAGTGGCCCAGCCTTTTGTTCCCTGCCGGGGGGGGGGGGGGGGGGGG
>JAODKL010000039.1:2388057-2399063 GCA_026780765.1 Petrocephalus schoutedeni | reverse complement strand
ATGACAGGCTTTTATGACATTGTGAGGACATTTTGCTGTAATGCCATTTTGGCCTGTAACCTCTCTAATCTCTTTAAAACTTTATACCCAATTCACAGTTACAAAAGTTAGTTTGATAGTAACAGTGACAAACAACTTATAAGTTATGTAAGGTGTACAAATAGATAATCTCCAGTATTCATTAAACACTTTGAAACAGCTATTAAGTGTTTATATGGTTACGTTAGCAGTAATTGACCATAGTCAATTTCCAATGGTTTGTTCTTTAATAAAAGTTATATATTTCATATTTTTAATATTAAAATGCTCGCTGTATTTACGCTCTCGTGGAGAAAGAAAAGACTATGTACTGTGCAAGCTGCCAAATCCCTTTCGAGTGTAATAATTATCATAAGATAATGATAACATTGCCATTTGTCATATTAGACAATCTGCGCTCTTGCAGTGGATCAGAATATTTGAAAGGACCTCACATCTTGCATGCTTTACTACCCCCTGCTACTCCGAGAAGCATTTCAGTGTAAAAGCGAGGCATCCTAAATGCACTACGTCCATTATTTTGTCACTTGCAATAATAAACAGTTAGAACTCTATTGTTGACAGATGACAGTTACTACCGAATAATCTGTGCTTGGCAGACAGGGAGGACGAGCCTGCCTTTCAGCAGCTCGAGAGATTTGTGCAAGAATGAACCTCTGCGGTGGTGAAGACTCAGAGGTCGTAGGTCACACGGGACGAGCGGCAGAGCCTGCTGTCAAGCAGAAACATCCTTCTCCATTATTATGCAAGTTATTTTGTTTTTAGTGGAGGATTAAGCAGAAAGCAGGAGGATCTTTTAAAAATCTGATAATTATTAGCGGAGCAGCAAAGGGTAAGGTAACAGGCAGACTCGGGCTGAATGAGGCTAACCACGCCCGCCGGAGAACACCAACCCAAGGCTCCTTTTTCAGCATGGTGAAATCTTTGGCTTTGGGTTTGACTGAAATTATCTGTGAGGGACCTTTGTCTTAGCAGGTAGCAAATCGCTCAGCGGAGTGTTGGAGATGTTTCAAATCGCCGACTGATTCCCTGGCAGGGTTAGGAGAATTGCTGTCTCGTCCAGGGATAACCAGGGCTTTTCTCAGCCTGTTAGGTTCACTCTCCGGGCCCCAGGTGGAAACAGACAATATCAAAGGAATTGTGACCTGCTCAAGTTTTTACCTGATTGCTGTAACTAATAGCATCCTCGGGGGTCAACAGAACAGGTTCATGTTAGTTTGGGGGCTGGGATCAGATTTGGGTTTAGAAAGCTTGATGTAATTTTTCTGTTTTGACCCAGGAAAATCCAAATGAAGCTGAACTTGGGACTTTCTGCAGCTAATTTAGGGACTCACTGTTCTTACCTGTAGCATAGACGGTATGTTAGTAATGGCTGCCAATGGCTATGCAAATCAAAATAAACAACATGGGCCTCAGACACTGAGCCTAACCGATTTAGCTGTGGCTGCAGTGTTTGATGACCCCTAAATCACAGTGGCCCCTGAGACCCATTGGGGGGCCGCATGGCCCATGAGGTTAGAAATCTCGTGAATTACTTGGGTAGTTCCAGCCAATCTCAGTGAAGTAATGGCACTTTGCAGAGAGCCTTAAACACCCCAATGTGTAAACCTGTCTTCCTCGAGGCCACATTCAGTTGGTTTTGAAAGCCTAAACAGTAGCAAACGCATGACACTCGCCGATGACAGACGAGCAGGAAAACAAACTCGGTGTGGGTGAGTAAGGCCTGCTTGTGCAATCCTGCAGTGTGCTTGGGGAAGGACTGAGCTCGTCTGGGTGTCTGGGATGGTCTTAGTCACCGCGACCTCCGGTAACTGTTTCTCCACCGCGGCGGTTGGTCGGCGATGAGTAACGGGGGCGTCGTGTCTCGTTTGTGGTGACGCGACGAGGAGCTTGGGTCTTCCTGGGCTTGCACAGACAAGCTGCTGCTTTTGTGTGTGGTTAAGCGTGGTCTGCTGCCGCGCTGGAATGAACCTCCGACCCCCCCGCACCCCGCCCCTGCCATGAACCGCCCTCCCCCTCCCCGAGCACTGAACTCTGGGCCGAGGACATCATCGTCTCACCAGGAGTCCCCGCGTTTGGTGTGTCATCTCTGGACACAAACGGACCCTAATTATAGTTTGGACTGGAATCATGGCCGTGCTGGACAGTCGTGTGTCGTGTTTGATGCAAGCGTGCTGCGGCAACTGTGGGCACACCGGAATGCAGGCTGGGCCTCACCTGGGACATACCGTGGAGGTATTTGAACCCAGAGGTCACAGCCCCAGGAGATACAATGCACTTTTCCCTCTCAAAGGAAATTCTATTCTCTGTGTTTGTTTATTTTATTTTTTCTTTGGGGGGGGGTGGTGGTTATTAAGTTGTTTTTCATTCCTTGTTTTGTCTGGCACCAGCCGAATCTTGTGTTTTGCGCCGGGTCACGCCCCTGTCCATCTCTCCCTACTTCTCTTTAATTCCACTTTGAAGTCCTGCCAGTTCGGCTACAGCGGGCCGTGGCCCCCGCCCTCCACACAAGCCAAAGGAAATAGCCACTCCGAAGCACACGGCATGCGTCTTTGTGCTCACGGGGTCAGCCGCGAGACTCAGGAATCCCATAATGATCTCCAAATGCTGAAGGTCACTCTGGGATCCTGGACCAAGCGTACGGCAGCCTGGAAACATCTGAACCAACGGAGGGTCACCTTCCCCTGGCCCGCAGGGATCCAATGTATGTTTGGGACCAAGATTCGTAAGCAAGGAAGCTACCGTAAATTGTTGTGTCGGTCGCCGACGAGCAGAATCCGCATGACGTGCAATCTGCACAGACCGGCAGATGGGACTCTGGTGCCCCCTGGAAGTGCCTTCCCTGTGGTGGACTTCATCCAGCATTGTGATGGAATAGCACTAGGAACGCTGATTAATATGATCATCCCCATGATGACAGAGGTATTTCTCTAATTGATGGCTGTTCCCTGTTCCAAGTCTCAGCCATTTCACGTTCCCCCTCTTCCGGTGAAACAGCTGTGGAGTATGCATTGGAAATTATGATACTCCCCAGTGTAGCCAAACACACAATTTATTCGCTGCTGATAAGCAATCGGAGCCTCTAGCAGGGTGAACTGGCTTAGCAGATAAGTGGCCCCAAGTGCTAAAAAGCAACCCTCGGCCACAGAGTTGTGCATTTGTGCTCTTTTCACCAGACCGTTCTGTGCGCTTTAAATGTGGCATGCGTGCTAAGGGGACATATTGACATTTGCTGGAAATGACACGGCTGTGGTCTTCTGGGCTGGTTAGCATCTCCGCTAACCGGAGACGTTTCTGGCTAAGCCGCTCCTCATAGCTGCTCCTCATGCCTCATAGCTGCTCCTCATAGCTGCTCCTCATGCCTCATAGCTGCTCCTCATGCCTCATAGCCGCTCCTCATGCCTCATAGCCGCTCCTCATGCCTCATAGCTGCTCCTCATGCCTCATAGCCACTCCTCATGCCTCATAGCCGCTCCTCATAGCTGCTCCTCATGCCTCATAGCTGCTCCTCATAGTTCCTCCTCATAACTGCTCCTGATAGCTGCTCCTCATGCCTTATAGCCGCTCCTCATAGTTCCTCCTCATGCCTCATAGCCGCTCGGTGCCGGAATGGCTGTTTGAGCCGACTAATAAGCAACCAGCTATTTATGGAAAATGTCTTTAGCCTTCATCTGGACAGTGTTTCTTTTCAGGAGGGTGTATTTTCAGTGACATTAACCGTGTCAAGAGGTAGTTAAAACCATCTTTATTAAATGGCTTACAAGAAAGGGTCTCGGACAGGGAACATATTTCAAGGATGAGTCATGTTTGCCGTCCGCTTGGCTTTTGGATCCCGGGAACTCTGCAATTAAGAGCTCAAGAGCTGTGAGGCACGCCTCCGAGACAGACGGGTCCCTGGGTTTATCTTGGTGAAGTGCGTCCTGGCAAACGTGGCCTAGGCAGGCCTACTGGGCTTATTTGCCAGGCCAGAAGCTTTCTGTCTCCATTTCCAATGACCACCCCGGGGCTCCAGTTACATTTCTTCAAACCTTTATAGTATAGTAGCTTTTTTTTAAGGATATATAGACCCTTTTTATGTGCTGGATTTGATAATAACAAAGGACAAATTCAGTGGTCTAGTGTAAATGACGTCGATTCAGGACACAGCATGCTCTTAAAAGCACCGATAAATACTATGCACTTTATTTATTTGTTTGTTGTTGTTATTGTTATATTAAGCTAGAAAACGGTAACACTGTGGGTACAAGCTGAGCATGGCACCACATTCTGATGAAGAAAGTACCTTATATGTTCGGTGCTCCTGGATGGTATTCCAGCAGCAGCACGGGCTTCCTGTGGACCATGTCCACTCTCCTCTGCCTCCCTCTCTCTGAGCCAGCATTGTTGTTCATCAGCGAGGCAGATAATTGCGATCCCTTAATTTGACAAGAGAGTGTGATGAAGAAAGGGAATCTTTGATATATTTTGGCGACGTCACTTTTACGGATCCAGACTTGGATGCCTGATGCAATTTATTTGGCAGCAGCTTAAATGTAATGGTCAGAGTATCTTTCAGATTATTTCGGACAGGTAAAGATGGTCTTTTTTCTCGTTAGACACAGACGGTTAGAAAAATCACTTTACAGTAAGAAGTAATTTCAGATCCCTTCTAAGCTGGTGTTTTGCAGGCCAGGTGCTGCTTTATTGCATGCAAGAGGTGTAGCTGCAAATACAGTGTGGTCGTCACAGGTTTCCAGGGTAACGGGCAGGCATGGCTTGCAGATAGTGCATGATGTGACCTGGTGAACTTTGCTGCGCTTTTCCATTTGGGCTCATCCGCGGGATGCCCAGAGTGGTACAGAGCTGCTCGTGGATGATGGGTTCCCGCCCGGGGGGCCCTGATCTGGACACCAGCTCCGGCCAGTCGAGCGATCACTCATACACGGGAACACTACTGACGGGGCAATTACGTAAGGGAGTCACCTGGCAATTTGGGAATGCCTTAAGCAGATCACTCAGGGATCCCGGTGCGTGTACAGTCACGGGTTTAAATCAAATTGCCATGTCCGGATGCGATAAAGGTGTTATCGTGCACAGTGTATAACCCCCATGAGATGTGTAGGAGAGCGCTCCTCATGTGACTGCCAGATACCGGCCAAGTGACACTTCTAGACCAGCTGAAAGCACCACTGGGTTATATTGTGTGAGTTTTTTCTTTTGTGTTTTTTCGAAATGTGGATATTTCCCAGGCAGGGGTGAAATGAGGTAGCAAAAATAAATGTAGTCTTCTATAAAATTCATTCATTTATGCTTCTTTATAATACTTCCAAGCGGATGCGAGTTTCTTTCTCTTTTTTGGAATTGAATACATTTTAATGTGATATTTTTTATTTAGTTCCTTAGGTTACACCAGTGATAGCACTCAAGGCAAAGGAAATTGGTTTTGATATCATGGTGTTGATACAGTGAACTGGAGTGCATGCATGATGTGGGGGTTTTATAGGGTCTCTGAGGAAACAGACAATGATATGAAATTGTCGTTTTAGGCACACAGACAAGCTGCCAGTCTCTAGCTGTCATCCGTTTATTAATATTCCCTCTGTCAGCGTAGAAACTGCCAGCCTTCAGCTGGAACATGAAAGCCCAGTCCTTCCCCCGAATGGTTCCCAGCTAATTGCTTTCAAGTTGCGACTTTTTGACCCCCTTCCATGCCCTGTGAAGTTTTTCAGAGCCCTGCATTCTCATGCAGGTGATTATTCCTACTCTTTTTTATTAATTCTCTTCTTTTCCTGCTTCATTCTGTAGCTGAGCTATACATACGCACACATATATAATCTTTGTCAAAATTAATGTCAATCATTCCATTAAATTTAAACGATTTAACGCGTTAAGACAAATGTACGCAATTAATGCGGCTGCAATTTGTTTGCTTCCTGTGTGTGGGCTGACCTAAGACCCATGGCAGAGGCAATACAGCTTGGCAATCAGTGTCACCATGTAGTGCATTATGGGGTGGAGCTGTGCTGCGTGCTGTTTGTAAGCATGTCCATAGTTTGTCAGAAAGAAAAGGGAGACAAACTGGTACCAGGCTGCATAGTTCTGTATGTATTTCTGTGTTTAAAGAGGCCATTAAACAATGACATCTCAAATATACATCCTTTGTGATTATTCTGCATTAGTTTGGTGATCGATTTTACATGCAAATGCATTACAAGCTTTAGTCTTTAGTAAAACAATTTAATCGCAGTTAATTCGTTGCAAAATGTGTGATTAATTAATCGGCAGCCCTTATATTGATATAGCTGGATTAGCTATCTGCCTTTGTTATGTGTTTTAATAAAAGGAGATACTGGGGGAAATGGCCTGGCCAGATGGAAACGCATCCACCATCCTGAGTGAGATTGTGGAAAAAAAAACTTTCTGAACAAAAACCTCACACCACCTTCATCCATTTTAAACAAGCGGCTTTGATCCTCTTTAAGATAAAAGCCTTATTTATCTGCCTGGGCCATTAATGCTTGGAACGACTGGTTTGGGACTCGTCCCGGGTGATTTTAACCAGAGGTGCCATGGCTGTTTCGGGGGTTTGGCTGAAGTCATCATCTGATGAGCAAGGCCTCTGTCACTGCTGAACATCCCCTCCCCAGTACCCACCCCCATCCGCCCCTGAGAGTCTGAAGCCATAATCGATCGCTCTTTCCTGAGTCACTTGGCCCCCGCCCGCGCCGCACAGACACGGAAGGGGGCTTCTTCTCCGCTTTGTTATGTCTCTCTGGTTTCCCCTTTGTCAGCGAGGTGATTGAGTGAGCCTTCTCCTCCAAGCGGGACCTGGACTGGCCCATACGAGCCCACTGCCCCCCAGTCCCCATACTGGGACCCGACAGCCACGCCCACAGAGCTCAGCGTGATGGAGCGAGGCTTTTTAACACGATGTCAGACCTTGGCATTTCTCTTACGCAATGAGTCATTAGTCCTCAGCAGGATGTTTTTTTTGTGCTGGAAAAGCTGTTAAGAATACATATTAAAACCCAGCAACCGATCGTAAATTGGGGATCTGGTTGCAAAGTAATAAATAATAGTGCTGTCTTACTGTCTTCAAGTGTTGCAGTTGTATCCGTTCTGAATTTTTAGAGACAATTTTATAAACTTCAGCACTACTTTCCAGACCATCTTCTCTCAAAATATCATCAAGAACTTATTAATATGTCTCGCACGGCTGAGCCATACACGCAATCGGTTTGTAAATGATAAACAAAATGATAACAAAACATGGGAATGTAAGGCCTCCTCTATTAGGGAGTAATTGGTAATTAACATGACGGTCGAGTGAAACAGGGCAGAAGTGGGACCTTAAAGATAGACCTGCATGTTTTTCCAGATCAGGTCAGTGTATGACTTGGAGCCACCCAAACGAACGAGGAGGACAATGGTCTAAGAGACCCTGTAGCCATAATGTATTCATAATGCTTTCAAATGTCGGCTTGATCGAGAGAGGCTTCGGAAAGAATTAACTTTGCGGGAGACGGCGTAGAGGTCACTAATACGTTCTTTAATATTGTGCAGTGATTGTTAAATGTGTTCCCAAACAGTCACTTTGAGAAAGCCATAACAATTATGCAATTTTCTGGTACGCTAAGCCCCTCAGGTATGCTAAACGTCTTTAAGTGGCTGGCCGGGCCTGGCCTTCACATTGTTAAGTAAGTCATTAATGGCTGTTACCAGCCACACACTAAAGACTCTGCAGGGGAGGCAATGGGACTGGGACAGCTACAGAGAGGCAGAGCCAGGGGCGGGGCTAGAGCCAGGGTGGAGCCTGGGAGGCGGAGCCTGGGAGGCAGAGCCAGGGGTGGAGCCTGGGAGGCGGAGCCTGGGAGGCAGAGTTGAAGCATACGGCCCCGTCGCCATGGCCGGGTCTCTCCTTTGACCAGGCGGCCCGTATCGTACCCCCCCCCCCCCCCCATGTGAGCCGAATCCCAGAATCCTGGTGTGCTCAGGGAGAGGGCGTCAGGAGGACGATAGCGAGAGAGGGAGCTGGAGGCAGATGAGGAGGCGTCATGGGGCGGACAGGTGGCTGGCAGGAGTCGCGGGGGGGGCCTGCAGGTGCGGGGCGTCCTGCAAACAGAGGCGGGTAATTGCAGGGCAGAGCCGCTCGCATGAGGTATCTTCACCCAGCCTGTGCTTTTTTCCTACTTATTTTCGTTCCTGTAGGGTTGGGGGGGGGGGGGGGTTGGGGTCCCCACACACATTATTGTTCGTCTTCCCTCCAAAGGCTTTGATACGTTCAGGGAGACACATTTGACTCCACAAACAAACTGCCAATGTGGCCGAGTGACTGACAGCCAGGCCGCAAAAAGATCCAATTACCGTCCTACAAGTGTTTTCATATGTACAAATGTCACTTTAAATTGCAACTCGGCGCATGCATCGCGGGAATCTCTGGCGGGTAATTGACACTCGCCGCATGGCCCAACCGGGCCTGCAAGGCGATCGAACGTCAGATGGGGGTCTTGGAAGAAGAAGCCGGCCCAGAGCCGGTCTGATGGCCTCCCTGTTTACCGTACGGCCCCTCACGCATTTAACTTGATATCTGCATTTATGTAACGTACTGACACTTGACAAATTCTGGAAAATGAGCAATGGCTTCAGAGTAATAAAAAAGCGACACTTAGCTCATTAGCATTATTTCGGTGACAGTTTTGTGACAATTTTATTGAGTCACAATTCACTGTCAGGTGCCCTCCCCCCATCCCCCCCACTGGTCCCTGTGCTGCTGGCAGTGCTGGAGGGCGATGGCGGGCGAGGATCCGAGGCTGTGTGGCCCTTAAATCGGGGAAGGAGGCTCGCGGCTGATTGAGTTACCTGGTCGGATCAGCGCGCTGGACCATCGAGCGTGACCGAAGGGGTATCGGGTCCCCTGGAGCCGGTGAGGCTTCCCTTTAAGGCCCTCTTAGCTGGATTACGGGGGACACTTTGAAACGGCCGTCTGTCCCGTAGCCGCCGCTGTGACCTGTCGCTCATATTGGGGATGGGGACAGCTGTTAGCGACACGCTAACCCGCGGCGATTCGTTAGTGTGGGGTCAGCATTCTGGGCGAGCCGATGTCGGATTCGGCTACCCGTAAGGGGGGGGTTCTCGGTTTCTGCAGAAATGCAGTGCGTGTACTGTGGTATTTTCTTTCGGACAGCGATCCTCAGGGCTGGGGAAATGGGTGAGTTTCTCGTGCGAGCCAGCCGCTCCTTTGGAGAACAGCAAATAAAGACACTATCTGCTGGAAGTAAATATACATTAAACGTATATATAAATTAATTCTCCATATATCTTTATTGTAAATGTTAATCAGTTTCAAATGCTTGGTTTAATGAAACGGCTTGGCTTTTTTGGCCGCATACATTTCGGCATATATGAATATTTAATTTCCCCAAACAACACATGTTTAATATTCATATCCCCCACCCCCCGCCCTCCCCACTCAAAAAACATTTCCTGAGTAATATTGTTCTCCCTAGGGTAGGATCTCTCGGCTCGCCTTCACACAGTGATTACATCCCATACGTTGGCAAGAGGCTTCCTTTGCCATCAGAGTGCTTTTAATATTCATTTCTGACTCCCCTAATGAGACAGAACAGAAACATTTAGACATGGAAGCAGCGGCAGGCACCTTGATTACTTGTCGTGTTTCTTACGAATGCGCGGCGCTCATCAGTGAGCTCGTGATTCATGACATGAGCATTCCATCGCGCGCAGATGTTTCCTCCGACTGGAACGCGTAGCTTATTTTAGATGGGATCCCAGCGATGGGGGCGCACACGATGGCCCGCAGTGAAACTCCGGTCTGGCTTGAAGAGCGACGTGCGTGTTGTGTTTAATTTAACAATGAAAGCCGCAAGATTAATTACTGCTCCCGCCGCCCGCATCGGCCTGCCGGGGAGAGGCGGTTTTCTTCACGCCATATGCATGTGATTTTAATAGCGTGATGCTGGAATTATGTGGAGCTCTGCAGAGTTTTTTAACGTTAGCGTTAAGGACGGTGGCTAATTGGTGTATGCTAAGCTAATGTTATAGTTACAGGTACTCCTTCATAAAAGCTTTCTGGCTGCCTTTGTCGTCGGGAGTATAAGTGCTGTCGGTTCCATTGACTTAATTTAAATTAATTTGCCTAATTGTCATTCATAAGCCAGCCATTCTGCTGTTACACTGCGTTGGATAATGCCATCTTCCGCTGTTTGCACTGTAATTGAAATTTCCATTACGCAGGATAAGCATGTAGGAAGCCATGCCTGAATATTCATGGGGAAAATGTAAAGGGGGCGGAGCCTGTCCCCTGGCTTCTCCGCTTATGTAGCTACCCGTCCTGCTCCACAGCGCCCTCCCAGGTCAGCGAGGTCATCAAGGAGTGGGTCCAGCAGCGCAGTGTACAGCTGTCCTGGCAGGAGCCGGACCAGCCTAACGGCGTCATCACCGAGTACGAGATCAAGTACTACGAGAAGGTGAGGGCCGCCTTCTTCCGGAACGCCCATCTCGCGCCGCCCAGCTGGCCGTCCTGCTGTGATATTACACTAAGCGCATTTTCGGCACTCGGCACATTAATTTATTTCCGTATTTAATTTTATTATATAGATTGCCCTTGATTATATTGAAGAACGTACGTACATTCCTCGTATGTAAAAGTACTTGGCGATAAATAAAAGATTAGAGAGAAGGCTGAATATTAGCTGATATGAAACACTGGCAATATTAACATCGCTGATGGTTTCTGTGGCCACTCCCCTTCTGATTTGGGCCTATAGTGTAAAAGCAGTTGGTATCTATGGACCGTCACACCCACAAGACCCCAGCAGCCCGGCAGGATCACGGCCCTTACACAAAATTGAACCCCGCACCATGAGAGCCCAAGAAGACATTTGATCAGCTACCTGCTTGCGGCTGTCTCTCTCCTCACTCTATCTCCGGAAGTAAATCTTCGCTGCGTTGTAAAGGCCTGACTTTTT